>CAIGRS010154378.1:0-11597 GCA_903798395.1 Fraxinus floribunda | reverse complement strand
TATTAAATTAAATATAAGAAACCTAATTTTTGAAAAGTTAAACTTGGGTTGGGATTTATGAAAATGGAAATCTAAAATTAGGGGGGTATAATTTTCTCTTAATTTAATTACGTGTACTGGAATATTATGCCATTATTAATTGAAAATCAGGTATTTTAGAAATTAATTTATCAAAATATTGAAATTTTATTGTTATTTCTACATTTTATCTCTCTCCAGTGTGATCCTAAATGTATCCAACGTAAACGTTTCCAATTGAAGATGCAATTAATCCACAACTGAAAATGTAATATCAAAATCGGAGTCACAATTATTTCATAACTCAAAACAAATGCAAACGTGATTTAATACATGAAAATTATAAAAATAATTAAAGATTAGTTTTTTTTTTTTTTTTTATTTAAAGAGAAGTGTATATTTATCATTTCACAATTTTTTAATTGAGAAAATGGATGAATATGACCTTTTGAGCAATAAAAGGTGGAAATAAGAGTGAAAATACAAAAAAATGAAAGGTAATGACCTTTTTTACAATAACAGTGAAAGGTGAGGACGTTATATGCTATTTACCCTAAATATTAATATAGTTCCTATTTCCCATTTTTCAATGTTTTTTTTTTTATAAACTCACTTTCAACTACATATTTACATTATAAAATATTTTATTTGTAAATTCAAGATTTTCTCTACTTTTTAACTATACATTCTTTAAAAAATTACTATTTAAAACAATATTTTTCCAAAAAGTGACCACCAAACAGATGTTATTACTATTAGTCAATCTCAAGCCTGGGTGAAAGAGGGCAGTTTTTACAACTTTATAATTCAATTAATAAATTTTATTGACAAAATAAAAAAAAAAAAAAATTACGTTCACAATTTTCGTACAAATTAACTCACGACTTCATTATATTTTGGGGCTGTGAAAATACAATTTTCAATTTTTTACAAAAATAAAAAAAATATTACGAGTTAGTTGGTGGAGGAGCCGAAATTTTGGAAGCGAGTCAACATGTGCTCAGCTCATCCCATTTGCGAGCACTAGTTGGCTCGCTAGGTTGATCAGGCAAGCATGAATTCGTTCACTAGATCCGTCAAGAAGAACGATTCGACTTATTTAATCCCGCTAAATTCGTGGGTCAATCCACGGTGGACTTACAAAAAATCGAATTGACGAGTTTATTTAACAGTTAAAACCCTTAAGTCGTGGGTTTGGAGCTGAGATCTGCTGTTCAAATTTGTCATTCATTCAATAATTCATTGACACATCACTTTAAATTAACACGTCCAACTTTTCTCTCACGGTTATTTGTGCTAAAAATATGTATAAAATAATGTGTGAATAAATCATTAGTTAACAATAAATTGGACAGTCAACCCATGGATCACTCCACACTAGACTCGGACCATACATGTGAATGTCAAAAACTCGATAATTATTGGATCACGCGCATGCTTAATGCCTAAGACTGTGCCCACAATGGCATAGAAAATTCTTCCCCAGTGCCCTGCACCTGCACGGTCATACACCAAATCCGTGTCCCCATCAACTCGTGCACACGCTATCCACACGGGAGAATCTTCCAAATTCTCGAAATTTCCCGAGTTGATAAAAGCAACGGATATCCACTAACGTTACTATTCAATTGGCTTCCTAATCGTTAAACAAGGAAGAAAATACCCCTTTACATAAAGATAAATATCCTATTTGTCCTCAGGCGATTATTTTATTTAAGAGCGTGTTTGGATTGCATTAGGAAAAAAAAAACTTTTAAGTTAACTAAAGTAAAGGTATGAAATACCCTATCTGGTGAAATTTTTTTAATAAATTTTGATAAAAATTGATAAAATGCGTTATTTTTTCTCATTTTTGGCTAATAATGTATTTTGAAATAGTAGATTAATGAAAAATATATGGTTAAAAAATGAGAAAAAAAAATATTGAATTTACATGTAATATTATTTTATTGAAAAATGTGTGATTGAAATAAAAAAAGAGAAAAAAATGTATTTTAAAAATAATGAGGATCATGGTTTAAATCAAAATCTAGATTAGGGCTAAACTGTGTTGATTAATATATTAAGCACATTTATATTTTAAAATCTAATTATTTTTAAGTTAAATTAATATGACAAATTATCAAATATTCTTTATATTTATGACTATTGTTTCTATAAAAATATTTTCCGGGTCAAAGCAAAAAATTATCATTTGCACAAAATATAAGCATCATCATGTTTGCTTATTTTCGATAATTTATTACGAAAATTATAGATGGATAAATTTATTCGTGGTCACCGAACTTTTAACAAAATCTCAATACGATCAGTAAATCAATTAGGTATTTATTTCAATTAGGTCGCTGAACTTTAGTTTAGTTTCGAATATTCTTTCTCAGTCACATTCCATCACATATCATCTTCTAAACCCACGAAAATTGCTTAGCTCACAATAAACATTAAACATTAACTAATCTTTTAAGTAATCATTACGTTGCACCTTAGGAAAAATAATAAAATGAAGATCACGAGAATGTTTTCAGTTTAATTGTTAAAATATATAATTTAATTATGATATGGAGTTGTGGTAGTTTATCATGTCGTGCCGCAACTGTCAAATACGTATTTTTCATTAATTTGGTTGACGAAAAAGACGATGGTGAATTTGCAACAAAATTACAATTTATTAAGCTGATTAAGAAAATTAAAGTTTTACAGTTCAATTGAAATTTCGTTAAAAGTTAAGTCATACTACAAAAAAGATGAAATTCACACCCAAAAAAAATAAGCACTTTGCACAATAAATAATTATTTCGTGTGCAAATTTTCCATCATTTTCTATGAAAATAAGGAGTGTTTAAGCTCAAACAAGTTTGGCAACTAAAGATACTTATAAGCATGTTTCACTAACTTATAAACACCCAAACATGCCTTACACCGCTCCTTCCTATCCTTTTCCTTTTCTAATAATTCCTATGTATATATAATCCGTTAGCCCGTAGCCTTCAATATATCTACAGCTACAATTCAGAAGAATCCCTAATTCCACACGGTTTTCTCCTCTCTTTTTCTCTTCTCTATTATAAGATCACAAAACTCAGGTCTTTTTCCTAAATCAATCCCAATTCTCAATCTCATTCTCCATTATTGCGAACAAGATGGAGTTTCGGCGGTTAGACATCAAAGTTATATCGGCAGAGGGCATAAAGGATGTCAATCTTTTCTCTAAGATGGATGTCTACGTTGTTGTGTCGATTGCCGGTTACCCCAAGTCGAAGAAGAAGACTTTTGTCGACAAGGATTGCGGTACCCATCCAAAATGGAATCATCAAATGGATTTCGTCGTTGATGAGCCGTATTTGACGAAGCCTGGCCTGTCCCTTCACTTCCAGCTCATGGCAGATCGGTCTATTGGAGGGGACAAGGAGGTTGGGGAGGTCACTGTCCCGGTCGACGAGCTTTACCAGAATGTCAATTCGAATCCCGGCGAAGAAAAGGTTGTTGAATATCAGGTTAGAACCTCGTCAGGAAAACCCAAGGGCAACATCAAGTTTTCGTATAAATTTGGGGAAAAATTCACGCAACAAGTGGATTCAAAAAAGCATGTGGATGAGCCTATGACTGCGTATCCAGCGCCACCACCACATGTTGCCGGAGGAAGCATGCCACCCCAGCAGGGAATGGGATACGGTGCTCCTCCTCCTGGGATGGCATATCAGCAATATCCCCAATATCCTCCTCATCCAGGGTATGGCTATCCACCACCAGGTGGGTACCCGCCTCCTGGGTACGGTTATCCTCCTCCGCCCCAGCAGGGGTATGGTGGATATCCTCCGGTGCAGAATCCTAAGAAGAAAAAGACCGGGATGGGATCAGGTCTAGCAATGGGTTTGGGGGCTGGATTGCTTGGAGGGATGCTTGTTGGTGATATGGTGGGCGATGCAGCTGCCTATGATGCTGGCTATGACGATGGAATGGGCGACATGGGTGGCTTTGATTTCTAAATATTTAGATATAATATAATAAATTGGTTATAATCTTGTATGCCTATATATACCAGAGTGATCATGTCCAATGTAGTTGGATCATTGATTATTTAATTTGTTAATTCAGCTTTCTCTTTTCTTTATATGAATTATAAATGTTGTTTTATGTCATGATCTAATTGCAATTACGTATTGTTTATTGACTTTGTTGTGGATTTCAAATATCTACATCTGTGTAGGTTGATAATATAATGTTGTTTCAATGTCACCTTTACTTATGATATTACGTTAGCGGATATGTTAATTGATACCTATTTCTAACCAAATTCTACTTGATTCAATGGTTGTGGCTTCGGACTTGGCTTCTTCTTGGAGTCCTTGCCTTTTCGATACTTTAGGCCCCTGCCCCTGTCATTGTGTCGACTCCCCCTGGCTATGAGCCTTATTGTTGGTTTGTAGTAGTATTTAATGTTTTATTGGCTTCAAGAAAATGGTGAGGTGAGGTCTTGCTTAAGTACATTACAATGGGAACGAAGGTACCTGTGAAGTAAACCAAGTGAACGAGTATAGATGATTATATAAAAGCCTGAAATTCTGCCTCCTTATGTAGGAGGGCATGTGATTTATTGCAGTCGCTTAGTCATGTTCTATGATAAGGAGCAATGTGGTTGATTAATCATGCCTCTGTATAGCCTTAGACTAGCAGGCTTCAAATCTGTATGATTCTTCCGTTCTATCAGCCTTCGTGCATTCTTGCTTCTTTTGCACCCTGTTGATTCTAATCTATTATTGATTTTTATCTACTGTTCTATACGTGAGCAAGGAGTTCTTGCGTTCAGTTTTTTCTTTTCTATGTATGCATTAAATATGTTGTCTGATTCTTCTGTTATGATCTAATTACGATTATCATAATTAGGTGAGGTCTTGCTTAAGTACATTGCAATGCGAACGAAGGTACCTGTGAAGTAAACCAAGTGAACAAGTATAGATGATTATATAAAAGCCTGAAATTCTGCCCCCTTATGTAGGAGGGCATGTGATTTATTGCAGTCGCTTAGTCATGTTCTATGATAAGGAGCAATGTGGTTGATTAATCATGTCTCTGTATAGCCTTAGACTAGCAGGCTTAAAATCTGTATGATTCTTCCATTCTATCAGCCTTTGTGCATTCTTGCTTCTTTTGCACCCTGTTGATTCTAATCTATTATTGATTTTAGTCTACTGTTCTATACGTGAGCAAGGAGTTCTTGCGTTCAGTTTTTTCTTTTCTATGTATGCATTAAATATGTTGTCTGATTCTTCTGTCATGATCTAATTACGATTATCANGGATTGTAAGCAAAGATTGGATTAGATTTCAAATTTTTGGTTCTATCTATGGAGGTTTTGCTAATGCAATGTTATTTGAATGTCAACTTTAGTTATGATGTTACATTAAAAGGGGATCGACCTTGTCCTTGGCCTTAAGGAGTTGTAGCAGCATAGTACTGTAATTAATCAAATGGCATAGAAAGGGACTTGACTTGTATATTTGTTGATGCTTAGGTCTGCCGGAATTCTACTTGGTTCGGTGGTTGTTGGCCTTAGTTTTAAATCTCTTCGTTTGTTTATAGCAGTGTTTGATGGGCATTAGTGGCTTCAATAAAATGATATGACAATACAAAAGCATGTCTCTCTCCTTATATAGGAGGGCATGCGGACTATAGCTCTCACTTGGTCGTGTTCTTAGTCAGTTTTTAAGATAAAGGAGCAATGTACTTGATACTCGTGTCTGTATATAGTCTGATGCACATGCGATTGACTCCATGTGGACCTGAGACCAACCAAATGCCAAATGTGTCAATTTGGATGGCAGTACATGGCTGAAGCTGTGCCTTTTAATTTCTTGATTTCATTATTTGCTTGCTTGTAATCCGCTTCAATTAGGAGGTTTCCAGCTTTTATTTTGGCTTTGGCTTGTGCTCTGCATAAGCGGGTGATAAAAACTCCCTTTTGACTCTTTGAGGAGTTGTATCATCCAGTTCATGTTTTGAGTAAAAGTTGAAAGCTTAGATAAAGTCTTTCGATCTAAGCTCGGTATTTCTTAAGAAATCGAAAAGTGTGGGATTAATCTTCGCTGCATCATAGTTTTCGACTAGAAGGCTAGTTTGCGGTTCCAATGTATTCGTTCTCTCCGTTTTCAAATCTGAGATTGAAATTTTTGAAGTATATATTAATAGAAGAAACTTGAGATTTTCAAAAAAAATAAAATAATAATAATAGAACTTAGATGAGTTTAGAATATAATGAGATGCTGCAATTGTAGAATGAATTTGAGTTTTGAGAGATGGACGCAACATGGTCAATGTTTTGCTCATTCACGTAATAATAATTTATTTGACTAAATTACACTTAAATGAAAGTTATGTTTTCAATATAGCATAATTGTTTTCCTATCGAGGCACATATTCGAGTCACCGTCGTTTCAATTATTTTTTTCAGGTTAGTTCCGTGGTTCTCCTCATTATGCACATGGAATTGATATTTTTGAGAATGCGTTGCACCATTTGTTATTGTCCGAAGTTCATTTTGAGAATGTATTGCATCATTGGTTGTTGTCCGGATTTTGTTATCGGATTTTTTTTTTTTTGATTGAATAAATAAATGTATAGATCAAAATTTGAGTACAAAATAAAAATTACAATCAATCTGATGACCTAGAGCAAGAAACAAATTGATTACAACTGCTCCAAACGTGCCGAATCCCGTTGCTATCTTCTTGAAGATATATGAAGGGAGTTTCCCTTCTTCCTATGTTTCTTCATTGATTTGGTCGGTTTCTCTTCCAAGTTTCCCTTTGAATTTTTCATTAGGTACTTCATCCAAGTCGGGGGTTTCAAAATCTGCACCCCTAGATGGAAACCATGCTCGATTCAGGTTGGTTAAGATCAGTTTGGTCCCCGTTATCCACTACCACATTCTGCTACAATGTCCCCCCAATGACAAAAATCTCAGTTGGCCGTTCCTTGGCAACAGGCTGAACAGTCACTGTGCATTCAATGGATTTTTCTGTGCTGCCTGCGGCAGCTTGTTTGCTGGAACTTTCTTTGCTGCCTTAGGCAGCATTTCTGTTAGATTTTTCTTCGCTGCCTTCAGCAGCTCGTTTGCCTTATTTGTTCTGATCGACAACAGCCTTAACGGGCTGTTCATGCTGTTTATCTTTGTCAGTTCCTTGCTGCCTGCAGCATCCTGTTTGTTCATGTTGCAGCCATGTGTTTTGTGGCCGAACACCTTGCATGTCGAGCAAAACTTAGGCTCATGCTCATAATTCACTAGTTAGTCCCTCGACTTTCCCTTGGGTAGTCTAATCTTGACAGACCTGACCAACTCCAAAGAAGCAATGACTTCAACAAGAACTCTCACAAACGAAAGTTGACCCTTTGTTGCCGTGAGCTTGTCGGCAAATATTGGCTTTCCAACTTTAGAGGCAATCTTCCTCAAAGCATTTGGATTCCAACAATCCAATGAGTTAAAACTGATGATGAACTGAATTTAGAGTAGTTGAGAAATTGAATAAAAGATGATTGTATTTACTACATTATACAATATACAAAGCACAATATATATTTATGCAGATTTTGGAGTGGGGAGCAAGTAAACAGAGTAACCAAAACATGTGATACAACCGTAAGAATAAAACAGTTACAACAGCTTAAAAGTGGTCCCATAGGTGCACATTTACAGCTCTTATCTTCAGCTCACTGATGGCCAATTCACACGTATTGCAGAGGCTAAGGCACTGGCACTGAGGTTGTCACACCATAAGGTAGGAGGTGAAGCAAGACTCAAACCTATTTACTTTAGCAATGATTCAATCCAAGTTATCTCTGCATCAGCTTGAGCTAAAGCTCTATACTCTGATTCAGTGCTAGATCTTGCCACAACTTGCTGCTTCTTTGAGGACCAGGCAACAAAAGTGTATCCCAAATAGACGCAATACCCGGTTGTTGATCTCCTGTCATCAGGACATGAGGCCCAGTCCGCATCAGCAAAACAAGTGATACTTATTCTATCACGTCTTTGAATCCACAGACCTTGTTCAATTGTGCCTCTTAAATATCTGAAAATCCTTTTTACTACTTTCCAATGTATGTAAAAACTGACTGAGCTTGTTCACAACAAACGATATATCAGGCCTTATATGAGCTAAGTATTGCAGTCCACCTATTGCACTTCTATATAAGGAAGGATCAGCCATTTTTTTGCCTTCATCTTTGGAGATAGACTTGCCAATAGTCAATAGACATAGGTGTTGCACAAGGCTTAAGATGCTCAAGATTTGAATCTTTTTAACGAGTCCTTTATATACTTGATTTGAGTAAGGTGCATACCTGACTCATCCCTTCTTACTTCAACTCCTAGAAACTGATGTAGCTCACCCATATCCTTCAGTGCAAACTGCTTGTCCAGGTTGTCAATGAAGTTTTGCAACATTTTATGACCATTACCGGTTATCACTATATCAACATACACTAGGGCAAAAATCACATGCCTTTGATTCATGTAAAAAAGAGTTGTCTGCTTTTGACTTTGTAAACTTCCATTCTAGAAGTGTTTTTTTCAATTTTTCATACCACGCTCTAGGTGCTTTCTCGAGTCCATAAAGGGCATGTTCAAGTTTGCAGGCTTTATCAACAAAGCCTTCAGATTGACTCATGTATACCTCTTCGTTTAGCTTGCCATTCAAAAATGCATTATTGATGTCTACATGTCTGATACTCCAACCTCTTGAGACTGCAAGTGTAAGGATTATTCTTAGAGTGGTACAAGCTTCCAAGTTTTGTTATTCGAGAGAGCTCTGTATTCATCTTCCATTGCATTTCTCCAATCCTTACTTGCCAATGCCTCATGCACATCATTTGGTTCAGGTTTGCTGTGCTTCATTCTGTACTCCTTGCAGTGAATTGAGTAGGCTTTTGGTTTAAAAATACCAGCTTTGCTTCTGGTAGCCATAGGATGCTTTATGTTCTGTTTGCTCAGTTCCGTCACACTTTGATTTTGCTTATTATTTTCTTCAGTCTACTCCCCTTCAGCACTTGCAATTTTTTCTAGTCTTTCCCTTTGAGTATGACCATCACGTATTTCTAAGTTTTCATCTTCATTCGCCTCTTATGTCTCATTTTCAGACATTTCCAACTGATCGGTTCTGCAAGGTGTTGCTGTTGGAGTTGCATCAGAATGAGCTATATCAGTTGAACATGTTGGATCAAGGTTTAGGTAAAAGATAAATAATTTCAAGAACGAGCACCCTTTCATATAGCAAATAAGACAATTACTATGGACATGTTCGGTAGAGATTAAAATTGAAAAATTAGCTGTTATTGTTAACTTTTATTAGATGAGTGGGACCCAATAACGGTTATATTTTCAATTTTAATTGAATTTTAATCCCTACCAAACATAACCTATAACTTTTTAACAAGAACAATTTTATTCTAGTATTATGAAATTAACAAAAACTAAACCAATGTCAAATAGCAGTTCGATGGTGAATTTTTTAGTCTATATTATAGCAATTTTCTTTGAAGGTGGTTAAAGTTTCTTCAAATAGAGAGATGAAAACGTCTATGCTACCATCCCCTATAAAAGAGGGTAGTAAGATTATCATGCCCTCCATTGGATAGTAACTTGGCATAAAAATAAACGGGCACCCTCCTCCAAAATTAAGGTCATAAAATGGAAACCTTAACCAACTATCCACCTCCAACTTAGGGTACAATATAGCTTTTGTCATGTCTGCCATTGTTTTCAGATTGTCTTGTTTTACCTTAAAATTTGCGAAGTCAATAAATGATCTAAAATAGTTGTTGTTTACCTTTGTAATTGCATCATGAATGAGTTTTACTGCATAGAATAAGGGTTCTTGAAGAAGGGTTTTCACTTTTGCACTCGAGAATGCCCAAAGAACCAAGTTCCCAAAGTAATCATTCAAGATTTTAGGGTTCAGCTTCTGTCGGCCATCAATCGAGATACGTATTTGGGTGGTTTCATGTTCATTGAGGCATCGGGACTTGATTATGGCTCTCCAAAGATGTGCAACCAGGCTTTCAAATGTGCTGAATGGTTTATTTTTGTTTCCATTCATTGAAGAAGCCTTGTCCTTGATCTTTGCAAGAAACTCTATTATGTAATGAACTTTGTGGACTGCAATGTTAACACTGTTGTATTTAAGATTATGGGTTTTCGAGCTTATATATTCGATTCCTTTGTGCTCAAACTCAAAGATAGGAGGGTTTCTAGGAGTGAATATGGTACGATCATGCAAAGGGAGTGGACTAATTTCGAGTCCACAAGCTTGGCCCCATGCAACCAAGAATTTGCTAGTGGAATGCCTGTCAGCAACAAGGTGGTGACTGGTGAAGCCAATCACCAATGAGCTAAATGTGAACCTTGTGAGCTGAACTTGGAGCAACTCGATCACTCCCTCATATAATGAGTCTTTCTCTCCCAAGATGTCTTCAGGGTGATGCAGGACAATTGGCGTTAGAGTTTGAAGAAGAATTAGACCGAACATTGGCAAAACGAGTTGTTTCGAAGAAATGGGTATAACTTTTTGCACCAGTGTCAGAATTTTTACTATAATATGTTTTCGGGAACGTCAACATCCCAATTGGGGTTTACCCAGTTGACGTTGTTTTTAGCCTCAACTTTGCAGTTTAAGGCAGTCTACTGGGCAATTGAAGTTTTTACGTTTTGCGTTTTTATTGTTTTAATTAAGTGGATGTCTATTTTGGTCTTTTTGCTTAAATTAGGATTTTCGAAGACTATTTAATGGCTCTTTATTTTTCTGAATAATAGAATTCCATTTTTTGAGGTTATTTTCTTGAGATTTACAATTTTCCTTTGTTGGGGGATTACTCTGTTAAATCCTAGAACTTTCGTTCTGCATCAAGTGGTATCAGAGCAGGATTTGCCTTGTTTGATGGCCAACAACGAGCCGAAAAAGTGAACCTTCGCACGTTGGTCGCAAGGAAGGTGATGCAGATCTGTAGGTGACAATTGACGAGCAGCAACAAACGATGGAGAGATTGGAGGGCATGCTACAGTAACTGTTGGGGCGGCAACCCAATCCCAACACACATGTTGTTAGAGGTGGCAAATGAGCCGAGCCGTTCGTCGACTCGCCTGCTCGGCTCGTACTGTTCACGCCCACGAGCCGCTCGGGCTCGTAAAAAAACGAACCCGGGCCCGAGCCGAGCGGGGTGGCTCGTGCTTGGCTCGTCACTGTAGACGAGCCGGCTCGTGGGCTCGTTCAACACGAGCCCACGAGCGAGCTCGTGGCTCGTGTAAATATATAAAAAAAATAAAAAATAAAAAATAAATAAAAAGTGGACGAGCCACGAGCCGAGCGGCTCGTGGCTCGCCCAATTGGACGAGCCGCTCGGCTCGTGGTTCGTCCACAAAAAAAAAATTTAAATTAAAAGTTAATATTCAGTGACCAGAACGGTCACTGGAAATAGTGACCAAAACGGTCACTGAATTGACCGTTTAGGTCCTACACGTTTTTTTTTCTTTTGTTTCTATAAATACCCTTTCATTCAAACATTTTTTTTCCACCAATATCAATATCTAT
>CAIGRS010154362.1:0-15747 GCA_903798395.1 Fraxinus floribunda | reverse complement strand
TTGTCAACGAGGAAATGATAGATCATCGAAATAGAGTAGCCTAGGGGCTCCCACCACAACAGAGGCAAATTGTTAGAGGACCCACAACCCAGATAGTAAGCCAACAATGGACCCAAGCCGGGCATGCTATAGCTCCCATCTCAGGGCAAGCGTTAGCGATTGCAATGCTGAATGCAGTACCTACTTTGGCCTATGAAAATGTCGGCCCCAGCGCCAATAATCCAACAAGAAATACTAGATGACCCTCAACCTCTACAAATAGAGGATGGGGCGGAGCGCCAATTAATAGGCCCCAGGGGGACCTGCGACCTTACTGTACTTTTCATCGTTACTATGGCCATGACACAAATGATTGTCGAGACGCGAATTGACCCCTAAACAATGCTTGCAATGCAAGAGATGGTCGTCACCAGAGTAACTCTCTGAGATACACTTCTCCACAAAGGGGAAAAACAAAGCGTCACTTGCCACGCAATAACAGGAGTAATGACAGGGAAAGGCCCCGAAGCGGGTAACGTCCCAGAAGGGATTTAGCTACCCCCAACGAGCAATAACCCATTCAAGAAATTGATACTATTATTGGAGGATCTATGTAGGAGATGAATCAAAAAATGCTCAGAACTATACCAGAGAGGCGAAAAGTTAGCCTATGGAAAATTATATAGTAAGCCAATCTTCAGGGGGCAGAACTATGGAGCCTATCACATTCACCCATGAAGATGTAGCAGGTGTGCACTTTCCCACTGCGATGCCCTGGTAGTCAGAGCCGTGGTAGCCCGCAATGGGCTAAAACGAATGTTAGTGGATAATGACGGTTCAGTCAACATCCTGTTCAGCTCTACCTTTGATAAGATGGCTGTAGGGCATGCACTAACACCAATGACTTCACCCCTCTATGGGCTCACTGGGGATATCATGAAGTTTCCCACGGAGAGAAGAATCGCCACTGTCCGAGGTGGTCAGATGGGATCTAGGGAATGCTACCTCAATTTTCTAAGGAAAGCAGAACCACGAGTCAACACGGTATGGGACGCTGAAATGTGGAGGCCCCTGAAAAAGGAATACCTCCGATGGCAGATATTGTCATGGTAGAGGCCAGGCAAGAAATATCATTAGAATAGTTAGATCCCAGGATAATCGAATCTGAATCCCAGGCCGCCCCGATGGAGGAACTGAAAACGTTCCCAGTAGACCCATGTGACGCATCCAAGGTTATACAGGTCGACAAAGAATTATGAGGAGAGGCTAAGGAAGAACAGAAAGACTTCCAACTGAAACATGCAGATGTTTTTGCATGAAGGCACGAAGACATGGTTGGAATAGACCCCAACATCAGCTGCCACCATTTACAAATTGATCTGAACTGTACCTCACATAGGCAGAAGAGAAAAGTTTTGAATGTCGAAAGGTATGAGGCCTTGAGAGAAGAAGTAGAATAGCTTCATCCGTGAAGCCAACTATCCGAGGTGGATTTCCAATTCTGTTCTTGTGAAGAAGCATAATGGNGAAGAGAAAAGTTTTGAATGTCGAAAGGTATGAGGCCTTGAGAGAAGAAGTAGAATAGCTTCATCCGTGAAGCCAACTATCCGAGGTGGATTTCCAATTCTGTTCTTGTGAAGAAGCATAATGGCAAATGGAGGGTCTGTATTGACTTTTCTAACCTAAACCAGGCATGTCCAAAGGATAGCTTTTCGCTTCCACAAATCGATCAATTAGTGGATTCAGCCGCTGGGCATAAACTGCTAACCTTTATGGATGCCTATTTCGGTTACAATCAAATCCCCATGTTCCCAAGCGACGAGGATAGTACATCCTTCATCACTAATAGCGGGCTTTACTGCTACAAGGTGATGCCTTTTGGCTTGAAAAATGCTGGGCCACATATCAAAGGTTAGTTAACAAAATGTTCGTTGATCAGCTCGGCACATCTATGGAAGTTTATGTTGACGACATGTTAGTTAAAAGTCTCGCCAGGCACTTGGATGAAACTTTCCAAATGCTAAGAAGATACCGCATGAAGCTAAACCCCTTTAAATGTGTGTTTGGTATAGCCTCAGGCAAATTCTTGGGTTACATTGTGAATTAGAGGAAAATTAAGGCCAACCCAAAGAAAATCAAGGCTCATATCGAAATGAGATCGCCGCAGAAGCCCAAAGAAGTGCAATGGCTCACAGGCAGGGTAGCCGCACTCAATCACTTCATCTTAGAGGCCACTGAAAAGTGTTTGTCCTTCTTCAGAATCCTTAAGGGAGGTAAGAAATTTCAATGGACCCCTGAATACGAAGAGGCGTTCCAAGGGTTGAAAAACTATTTGGGTCGGACGCCTCTCCTCAGCAAACCCAAAGAAGGAGAACCTCTGCTGCTATACTTGGCAGTGGCCGAGGGCTCGATCAGTTCCGTGCTTGTGCGAGAAGAAGAGACACACCAGCTGCCAGTATACTATGTGAGTAAAGCTTTACTACCCGTCGAGGGGCGATACCCAGACATGGAGAAATTGGCTCTCGCATTGATCACTGCTTCTCAAAAATTGAGGTCCTATTTTTAGGCCTATAGCATTCACATGTTAATGAATTTTTCGCTAAGGCAAGTCCTACAGAAGCCAGATGCTTCAGGAAGGCTGCTCAAGTAGGCCGTTGAGCTCAGTGAATTTGACATAATGCATGAACCTCAGACTGTAACCAAGGGTCAAACCTTGGCTAATTTTGTAGCTGAATTTGCTAGGACCCCCACCTGGAATCTCTTTGTCGACGACTCCTTGGGAGAAACAGACTTCGAAGTTGGTGTTGTACTGGAAAGCCCAGAGGGACATAAGTTGAACTGTACCATTAGGTTTGGGTTCAAGGCATCCAATAATGTGGTTGAATATGTAGCCCTCCTGGCGAGACTTCAGCTAGTAAAAGAACAGCAAGTAAAGAGAGTCGTAATCAATAGCGATTCATAGCTGTTGGTGAATCACGTAAACGGGAACTTTATGGCCAGGGACAAACACATGGCAGCCTATCTAAAGCCGGTAATGGACTCACTGCCCAACTTTAAAAAATTCGAATTAATCTAATTGCCACGCCAAAACAATTCCCATGCAGATGTACTGTCAAAATTGGCCAGTAGCAAAGACTTAGAACTAATCCAGGTAGTACCAATTGGACACCTAGCTCAACCTTCCATAAAAAAAGTGAAGAGCTAATGTAGATTGAAAGTATACCACCTTGGATGCTATCTATCTTAGCTTACCTGAAGGAGCAAGCGTTGCCGAAAGATGAAGCAGAAGCGCAAAGGCTTCGAAGAAGGGCTTCTCACTTTATCCTACAGGATGATATTCTGTATAAGCGAGGTTTCTCCTCCCCCCTTCTCAGAGGCACAGAGGGCGAGGAGGCAAATTATATCCTAAGAGAAGTTCATGAAGGCGTGTGTGGGAATCACTCCTGAGAACTAGCCCTAGCACACAAAATACTCCGATAAGGATATTATTGGCCAACCCTGAAAAGGGACGCGGTTGAATTTGTGCGAAAATGTGACTAGGGCCAATGCTTATTCAATGTGCAAAGGCAACCCTCTCAAGAGCTCACTGTTATAACCAGCCCCTGACCATTCGCCAAATGGGACATGAATTTTATTGGCCCTCTGCTTAAGGGAAGAGGAAACGCTCGCTTCACCATAGTTGCGAGCGATTACTTCACAAAGTGGGTAGAAGCGGAGCCCCTATCCAAGATTAGCAAGCACTTCCAAGTTCCTGTAGAAAAACATCATATGTCAATTTGGCATACCCTACTCCCTGGTTTCAGACAATGGCAAACAGTTCGACAACAGGAAGATTCGAAACTTATGTGACGAGCTAGGAATCAGAAAGTATTTCTCTTCTCCCCATCATCCCTAAGCGAATAGCCAAGTTGAAGCAGTCAATAAGACCATAAAACTCACTCTCAAAAGGAAGCTTGACTCTTCCAAAGGAGCCTGGGTGGATGAGCTCCCCCAAGTCCTCTGGGCCATCAGAACTACTTATAAAACAGCCACTGGGGAAAAAGAATCTTATTACTATTGGCTTCTTCCATTTCATTGATTGGTTAGGCGAGGCCGATGTGATTTATCTTGATACTCATTGGTCTCTTCCGTTTGCATTGAGTGAATAAACTGCCAATGTGGTATCACTTATTCTCTATTTATTTTAAGGGTTAAGATTAGTCGATACGAACATAGTACACTGCTACCGCTCAGCCGAAGCGATGTTGGAAAGAAGTGATTACTTGTGCAACGAAGTTAAATCAAACAGAAGCGATAACACTTGAAAGAAAATAAACTTCATTAATCACAAAGGGAAGGCTGAAGCCATTACATAAGGAAAGAAAATCACAAGATCTCTAATCTAGATCCACAACAGCCCCGGCCTCGGCCTGCTACTCCCCAACCTCTCCCTCCTGAGGAGCTCCTTCCTCCTCTGCCATTTTGACTTCAGGTCGACCCCCAATAGGGCCGCCAAACTCCAAAATTGTCCTTGTAATTTTGGACCGTCGCCTCGCCAATTGTTTTACCTTTGCCTTCAAGGAATAAATCTCTTCAGTCTGGGCCTCATTGAGTTTTAAACTCGGCCTTCTCTTTGTTCGCCCCCTTAAGGGCCTCGGAGGCGAGTATTTGATGCTCGTTGGACTGATTGATCCTCTTGGTCAGAGCGGCCACTTGTGAAGCCGACTCATGTAGTTCGTTCTTTAATCAATTAACTTGAATCTCTACTAAGTCGAGCTTCATTTATGCCTCAGTCCTCTTGTCCTCTGCCAACCCAGCCTCCCTTTTCACTTTCTCCACCTCCGTCTCTCAGTTTAATGAGGCCTCCAGCCTCTTCTCCAGGTCATCGTTCTTTTTTTGGAGGCCTCTGACCAGATCCTCTGCTGCTGCCCTAAGACTTAGCGCTTTAGCCGCACAGGCATTATTGGCAACTAAGAGGTCCTCAATGTCGTAAGAGGCGGTGTGGTCAGCCCAGTCCGCAGTCTAGTACTTGCTATGGACCCTCGCAGCTGAAGCAGTCTCTGGAGGGAGCATCTCTAGCACTACCTCAGGGAGGTCTTCATCCTTATTCCCCAGAAAATTAGTAGCTTTGCCCCGATCTGAAGCGACGACAGGCCTTTTATACCTCTTTCTCACCAGTTCCTTCGAGAAGTAGGCAGTTATTGATAAAATGGCCTAAGGAAGGGATGAAGGGGTCACCACGGTCACCCTAACATCTGAAGAAGCGGTCGCTCCAGATGGAGCCGGAGTACAAGCCCTAGATGGGTCGGCTCTTTTCTTTCTCTTAACGAGGGAGGCTCCTTCCTCCACCTCATTTTCCTCAACTGGCTGCTATCCAGCCTTGCTAATAGTAAGTAGACACTCCGACTGCTTCTTGTAGGCAACCGAGCTTGTCTTCATTGGCTTCGCCTCCGCCATCAATTTGCAGATCGTAGAGAAATCGGGCCTCGGCACTTTCTTCTTGGTGAAGTCTGCCGCTAGCGAAATAAAAAGGCTAAGTATTCACCAATAGAGGCTAAAGTGTGAAAGAGCTGAAGTGAGATACTCACCTTGGTTAGACATCGGCCTGTATAGAACGAAGTGGGTATTTGGTCGATAATTTCTTTAAAACTTCTCTCCAATAGAGGCGTCTGATAGAGTTGACTCAATATATCCCAGTCCTCCTTAGATATCTCATGGCTCGAAAGGGAGCCTGCAAGCATGATATATTAAAATCATAAGCAAAAATACAAATGAAATCAGCTCGGGAAATGAACTTACTGAAAGTTGAGTATGATGTGGGAGCAGTAAGAGGCGCCATGGGGTCGTCCTCCATGGTATCCCACCTCCCAGCAACCCAAAACCAAGAACTCATCCAACCATTGACAGAAGAGGGCAACCCAGTGATAATAGGAGAGTGAGACCCCCAAGGTGCCATATAATACCAGCCCTTAGTCTCGTCTCTCTCAGGCACACACTTCGGTAGAAAAATGGAATGGAACATACTAAACGACATATCTTCCCCTATGTTGGCCTGAAGCTACAATATCCACGTTCCCACCATCTGGCACTATGAGTTCGGATTAAGTTGTGTTAGGGTCAACCCGTATGAATGAAGAACTAGCCTAAAAAATGGATGGAAAGGAAGTCTGAGACTGGCCTTAAGAATACTCTCACTCATAGCCACGCACCTCGACCTCGGATAACAGGCCCTTTCATGGGGCTCAGGTACGATCAATTCTATGTTGTAAGGGATCCTAAAATGACCCTACACCTCTCCAGTACCTCTTTAGTAATTTAGGAAGGGTATTTTGAAGCCCCCAATTGAACCGAGGTGTCTACGGGAGAGTCTGGCCGTTTCCAAATATTCTCTCCGGCCCTAATGGCCCTAATCAGCTCGTCAGAAGATAATAGCATGGGCTCCCTCAGAGCTGAATTCTCCCTACCTCACCCCTCTTCACTTCCTTGCATAACAGAAGAATCACTTGCCATTTCGAGATTTTCGAAGCTATCTAGAGAAAAAGAAAACAAAGTCGGATAATGCACAGATATTACTTACGATGCTAGTCACCAATCGGAGTCTGGCAATGGTCGCTGGAGTCTACTACTGGAAGTCGTCGAAAACAACATAAAAGAGACGAAATACAGGAATCTCTAAAGGCTTTGGAGATTTTCTTGAAAGAAAAAGCTTCAAAATGAAAGGGATGGGCCTTTTATAGGCATCTCAAGGTTCGTCCCAACAGTCGAATCAATCCCCATCACATCTGGACCATCCAAATCTAAGGCGTCAAGATCACCGTTAAATTCAGAAGTCACCAAGATAAATGGTCTTGATGAAGCGGTGAATATCACGCACTGTCCATAAGCGTCACCTCGAAAAATGGGAAGTCGTTGCCATTATTTCCATTTATGGCAAAGGAGGCATGTCTTGGAAGAAGCGAGAGCCCCCTATACGTGTCCTGGGAAGACACGAAGGCTTTCAAATCATTGGTACAACCCAACACTGTCTTCAGAGCTATAGCTTCGGCCACAATAGCTTTGCCTTGCAACAACTCTCCATAAAAGTTGTCAACCCATATCACTTCGGCCAGAGCAGAATTCTACATTGTAACAACTCCTAACAGGGTTTCCAACTCCTATCACTTCAGCTACAATAGCTTCGCGTTGCAACAACTCTCCACAAGAGTTGTCAACCCATATCACTTCGGCTAGAGCAGAATTCCATGTTGCAACAACTCCTAATAGGGTTGCCAGCTCCTATCACTTTGGCTGCAACATCTTCATGTTGCAACAACTCACAGGGTCGGCACTATAGAGTCACCGTCACTTCGATCGCCTAGCGTCGGTCCTTCCCTCTCCCCCCTCATGCGTCCCAACAGCCCACTTTGAAAGTCCTTATATTATATTAATATCCATACATGAACTTGCAGGACTGTTGTTACGGGCCTGAGTCAGGCCCGCCACCTTACCTGCCATGTGTCGGCAGGGATTGCCCCACACCACGCCACATGTCAGTCAAGGTGATTATGCATGGGACTAACTGACTACATAAGCCGAAGCGATCACTCTGGGGATGAATTGACCATACACTAACAAAGGAATCGAACTCATCCGCGATACCTCGCAGATACAAAGGCCCATACTCCACTTCCACGACTCCGCTCCTGCCTCACCTCGCCCCAACAAAGATCTCTCATACAAAGATCTCCCCGAAGTCAAATCCCTGATTGATGGGACATGTGGCAGGACCCAAACGGTCAAATTTAGCTGCTTTTGTCAGAAACATTGAATAATAGCCAACCTATGGAAAGTTAGATTAGCACCTAGAATGGGACGAGCCCTAATGATCTCATAATGCGTATCTCCTCATCCAACATCTTTCCTCTTCCAGTCCTTAGTATACATACACCCTACTTGTGCCTGAAGAAGGATTTGAATCTCGTTTTTTTTTCTACTCCAACTATAGCGCAAGCTTCTGGAAATTTGGTATCACTTTTCTTTCCCCCCACACATTAGCATATTTTCTATTATGTACCCTCTCTCCGGTGAGTGTTCCACCGTAGTTGAACTATTTTTCAGTTAAACATAAACTAACTTAACCGTTGGAGTGCTCGCGGTCGCTCCCAACCCCTTCGGGAGAGACCACGGGTGGCTGACGCAGTGCTACGTGTGCAGAGAAGAGTTGACATGAAGACTTCTTCTGTTGGCCACGTCGGAGCCATTTTTCAAGGTCAACAACTGTTATAGTTATTTGATATGAAAATGTTGATTAATTTTTGGAAAGTTCATTCTACTTTGATTATAACCACCCTGGGTCCTTGAGGATCTTCTAAATTATAAAAAGGAGCAAAAGAAATACTCCCTCCGTCTCATTTATGTAGGCCGGCTTTCCTTATTTTCTTATAAAGTCCCATTTCATTATTGAGAATATTTTGTTTTGTTCTTTTACTAACATTTCCTTATTTAATTTGACTAGTTATAACCATTTTTTTTTTCCAATTTACTACTAGTCATTAATAATTAAATAAGGATAAATTATGAAAGTTTTTGGCAAAAATTGATTTTTCAATAACATTAAATAAAACTTATTAATTCGTGTAAAATATAAAACCAGCCTATATAAATGAGACGAAATGAGTATGATTTGTATTTATAAGGACTTTGTCCTAGAATCGAAGATGTATAGATTAATAAAGGGTATATTTGCCCCCCAGAGCATAGCACAATGGTGAAAAGGACATGAGTGAGGTAGTCTCAGCTGAGTTGATAGTCGCGGTATGAGAATTTGAATCCTTCATATAACAAGGTTTGAAATGGACTCTTTGTGGGCACCATTATGGTAGATCTTGTACCCTGGCCTGTTGAGACACATCTCGCAATTTATCTCCTCCACAATGCTTTAGGGGCAGGGCGGTGGGGGACCATCATGGTTGGGGTTCAACCTTAATAAAGGGTATATTTATGCCACAATTTTTGTTTATTGTATTATGTTTTAAACGTAAAGAAAGCTCTTTACTTTTTGTCGCATTTATGTTCTAAACTTTCTTTTGTTACTTTTTATCCTTAATCTTCAATTAATAAATACATCATGTTTGTGATGACGGTTTGTATCCAAATATTTTGTTGGCATATTATGAAATTAGGGGTAAATATATCTGAACATTTATATTATTTATTTTTTTCTCGTTATTTAAAAATGTAATTGATAAATAAATCTTTTTTATAATCACGGAAGGATTTTTTGGATGGAAATTATCAATAAGGATAAGATGTGCTAATTATTGGGATGATGAGGACAATAGTGCAATGGACAAACGTTGGAAAAATAAGTGGGACAACGAGTTGAAGACTTTCATTGTAATTAAAGTATATTGAACCCCAATTTTAGAGAATAGATTTTGTAAATAATCATTTTTTTAGAGTACGTATAGTTAAAAAGTTGAAAAAAGTTTTAAACTTACGTTTAAAATTATTAGAAGGATGTTTAGTTGAAAATAAATTTGGAAACAAATAATTTTAAAGAATGAACTTGAAATACGAGCTAAATTAGTCCATGTTTGACTCTCGTTAAATTAAAATTATTTATTTCTCATACTTATTTTCAATCGCACATTCAAATAATAAAATATTTTGCACGTAAATTTAAAACTTTCTCTACTTTTTAATTCAACATTTTTCAAAAAATCACTATTCAAAACATCATTTCCCCCATTACTTTTTATAATGGCCATTAAATAAATTTAGTTTTCCTATGAAGCACGTGGGTTTGTTAAGGAAGTTAGCAGCTCACAAAAAAGTAAACAGTCGTTGAATTTTGAGTAGAGATGTCGACGAGTCGAGTCAAGCCGGCTTGCGAACTGAAACTCAAAACTCGGGCTCAGCTCAACTAAAAATATCTCGGGCTTTTTTGGTCCGAGCCGAGCAGAGCTTTTGCTCGTCCAAAAAACCTATGTTCGACCCGAGTTTTTGACTCGGGCCTTATTGAGCTGAGCCAGCTCGTGATTTTTTTTTAACTTTTTATTTTTTAAAAAAAGACAATGCTTCCTGCTACAACCAGCAATAGCTGGTGACACGTAGCTACCAAAGTTAATTTTTTTTTATAAATTTGCTTAGGGCCGAAAGGGCCTGCGTGGACGGCCTATGTCATGGGCCATCACTATAAACTGGAGTTTGGCCCAAGTTTTGGCTTGATTCTACTAAGCCGTGAGTTGGACTGCTTGGACCAATCCTAGGCCAAGCCACGAACTGCTCGATCCCACAAGCCAAATTGACACCCAAAGTTTTGAGTAAGTAAGCAATTGTAGGTAACAAAATTATAAGTATTTTAAAAGTCAGTTTCTATTACTTAGAACATGTCTTAGAAATGTTAATAAACAATTTAGGATGCGCTTGACTGTGAACGTGAAATTTGTATGGAAAGAAAATACATCCTAGACAATTCAATTGCTTAAAACTTATTTGCATGAAATTATTAATTAAATGTACTTTGTTGTCGGTGAAAATTGTATGAACAAGATTCAAGCCAACTTAAAATGTAAATAAGTATTTTATTAATAATGATTTGCAAATTATAATTGTAACTACAAGTGTTTTATCCTTTTTCTCAAGTAGATATTTGAAATATGAAGTGTGTAGAGCCTTTTCCCCCTTTTTTCCCTTTCTTTTAACATACTCATTCTTCCTTTTATAGGGAAGGGTTAGCATGCATTCTTCATTTTCTTGTCTTATCAGCTGTAGTGCCGAGCTGAGAAAGTACATCATTGGCATGTTTAGATTGGTTACTAAGCTTGACTTTGTCAGGTTATTATAAGTTAACCTTACATGTGGTCCCCAACAATTAATGAACTAATTAGGGAATGAAGCTGGCATTTGATTGGTGGACGCTAATGTAAGACCTTCCAAATATCACTTGTTGGTTGACTATTTGTTCAAAGTGTAAGGAATTTTCAATCATTATGTCTCCTCGAACTTCAGCGGTGATAAATGGAATCTTCAATCATTATGTCCCCTCGAACTTCAGCAGTGATAAATACAAATATTCGAGCTTAAATTAACATGAGCTTAATGCATTCAATAAACTGTACTTAACGACCTCGGATGTCGGTGTCAACAGTTACCCCCTAGGTCGGTGCTCGCCTTGGTGACGGACTAACTTTGAACATAATTGGCACATTTTTATATTTTCATTATCATTATAGCAATAAATTACATGAACAAGTGTCACATTGTAACTCGTTAATGAGCTATCATGCATATTTAGTATCTTTCCTTGGAAGATTCAGCGAAATGACGTTCCGAAGTGATCAAATCCAGCCATCCATTTTTTCCTCCATTTCATCATCTAATGACTAAGATTTCTGCCCTTCATCTTCTCCTCTTTTAAATATGCTTTTCTCTCTTATTTTTCACACCTTTTTGCTTTCGAATTCTCTCAAAAAAAATTCTTCAAAAACTTCATCAAGCTTGTTCTTACTTTTTTGAGTGAGGTTGTCAATTTTCAAGTATTTCTTCGAACTAAAAATACCTTTCTTTTTATTGCTTTTCACCTTGGCAATTTGCATGAGTTCAGATGAATCTAGGGTACATTTTTAGGGTAACCAACAAAAAGAATCCATACCTTCCATGTCCACGTCTTACACGAGTTTGAATTGTCAGGAGATATTAACTCCAGTCCACATCTCCTCAGCTTACCTAGAAGACTTAAGTCATCTTAGGAATATGGAACAACGTAGTAAAGGTGCCGATACTTGTAGGAGGGAAGATGTAGGGTCTTAAGAAGGCAATGAGAGGGGATCTTAGAAATGTATGGCGGATTCATATAGGTCGGTAGCGACATGGGACATGCTGGTGGTTTAAGGGCGAAATATAACATTCCCAGTTCGGTAGAGTTAGTAATACCTACTTCATCTAACCGAGCTAATACTCCACCAGCAAAATGTGTGGCTTTGAATTCTGCCATCCTAAATGCTAGTTTGAGACTTCCCTTTCCTAGTATAATTCGTAAGTTTCTTTCCTTCTGGGAGAATAGCTCCGACCCAATTATGCCCTAATGCTTGGAGGACTTTAGTCGCGACCTTAATTTTGTGGAACAAATTAGGTCACTTCGAGCTGAGTGTAGTGCAATTTAATTTCCTTTTTACCTTTAAGGAAGAAGGGAAAAATACTGGTTGGTGGTATGCTAGTGTCAAACCTAGGACAAGAGGTCCATTAGTGTTAGATACTTCCTCCTCGATAAAGAAATGGAAAGAGGAATTCTTTTTTGTACTTGGAGAGTGACAGTCTCATCCTGTCGAGGTGAATAGAGAGGACGTAGTCCCCTCTCTCTATCATACATTATGTAAATGACCATCTCCTTTGTTACCTCATACATTTATTTCATGAACACCCTCATAAATGATTTGATTTTACTTGCAAATTATAAGAAGGCCACCTTGACCTCGGCCACTCAAAGACATGCCAACGTTATAAGAGCTCTTCCGAAGAAGCAGAGGTCACGTAAACTTGTGCTCTCTGACACAAACCTCTTCCAAGAGGGACTACTTCAGCCATTCCAACCGACCTCAGTGCTAGCTCATGCCTTTCCTTCTATCCCAACTTCTTCCAGTAAGTATTTTCAATTTGACACTTATTTTGAGTGTTAAACTAATGTATACGCATTTTTATTTTAGGTCAAGATCCATAAATGTTGGGATATAAGATGGCGAATGCAGCGGTAGCAGTCGCTAAGGAAAAAAAGAGGGACACTCTCGCTAAAGTCGTGAACCAAACTGAGGAGCTTGAGGATGAGCATGAGCAGTCTCTGAAATGGCGTGGCTCTGAGGGAAAATTAGTTCCTCGATCGAATGTCGGTAGGTGAAGCCATAATCTCAGTCCAACTTCATGGCCACAGATCCATCTTATATATGATGTATGTGGCAGACAAGGTAATCTGTTCAAACTCTAGTATTTTGGGATTTAATTGAATATTATAATCTATAACTCAAATTACTTTTTTGTTTTTAGGTGAAGGCCGAGCTAGACAAAATGCTTGAGGTAAATAACCAGGCTAGATGGAGGCAGAAAAAAGAAAGGTTTGCTGAGAATGAGAAGGACTTGAAGATCGCTTGAATAAAATAAGGGCGGAGCTAGAGGTGAAGACAGCTTCGGAGTTGAAACTCTAGGATGACTATGATGCCTTGTGAATTTAGTGGGAGAAAGCCACAGCTTGAGCTGCGAGTGAAAAGAAAAGGGCTAAAGAAGAGAAAGCTCAGGCTAAGGAGGCCACCAAGAGAGCTAAGGAGGCCACCAAGAAGGTAGAAAAGGCTAAGATGAAGGCTTCTATAGTGGTTGAAAACTAGAGGATCTCTCTTGAGTTCAACGCACTGGCTCAAAATGCCTATGCTGTGGCCTTAGGAGAAATAATAGAGCACATCAACAATGAAAGGCCAGATTTTGATGCCTCCTTTTTAGTAGAAGCCTATAAGGAGCAACAAAAAGAACTTGAACAGTTTTCTAAGATAATAGGAGTTTGGATCTTCCTTGGTGACGAAGATATTGATGACGGGGTCCCAGCTGCACTAGACCCACCAACTTCTTATGTATTATAATTTTTGTTATTTTGAGTTTTGTCAAGCTTTGTTACTTCCATTGGGACTTTTGTAATTTCGTTACATTGATGAATGAATATTAATTCATCTTTTTCTTTATGCAAAATGTTATTACTTCTGCAATTTTTGAAAATTGTTCAAGAAATGAACCTTGTTGTTTCTATTTGAACTAAATGTTGTTGTATGTGCAACTTTAGTTCATACTACTAATCGACCAAAGTTTATATGGTTTCCTGTTTAGAAAATTTCTCTAAGTGTCGCAACATATACAACCTTCATCCGGCCCGCTGGTGAGCAACACTTTAATGATTTCCTCGTTAGGAATTTTCTCTAAGTGTTGTAGTACATAAAACCTTAGTTTGGCCCACTGATGAGCATAGCTTTAATGATTTCCTCGTTAGGAAGTTTCTCCAAGTGTTACAGCACATGCAACCTTAGCTTAGCGAGCGATATTTCTATACATTTTTCCTTTCAACGAAACACACATTTTTATTGTAGATGATAGATGCGCGATACGAGATACATTTACTTTCTACTTGTAATATTTCTTAAGACATTCTTCATTCCAAGGATGTAACAGAGGTCTGCCTTCCATAACTTCCATCTCGTAAGCCCTCTTATGTACTATTCTGGCTACTTTATAGAGACCTTCCCAATAAGGTCTTAAAGATCAAGAGCTAGGTTTCCTTGTAGTTAGAAAACTTTTCCTTAACACTAGGTTACCGACCTTGAACTCTTGTTTTCTGACCTTTTGATTATAGTGTTTAACATTGCGTCGATCTCAGCCTTATTTCTTCTCTCTTCTACTAGATCCAATTCTCCTCGCAACATCTTCTCATTTTCCTTTTCATTATACATTATTGTTCGAATAGAGAGAATCCATATCTCAAGTTGAATCACAGCTTCCACCCCGAAAGCTAGAGAGAAAGGGATTTCTCCTATGCTATTCCTAGATGTGGTGTGGTAAGACAATAGCATGATGGGGAGTTCCCAAGTCCATCCTCCCTTATGAGCGTCAAGTATTACCTTCAACGTATGCTTGAAGATCTTATTGATTGCTTCAACTTGAACATTAGCTTAAGGGTGGTTTGGTGTGGAGAGATTCTTCCGTATGCTAAGTCCTTCACAAAAATCAGCAAAGCGAATATTTTCAAATTGCTTTCCATTGTCAATTACGATGGAATGAGGTATTCCAATCTACACACAATGGAATTCCACTTCCACATGAAGTTGATAGTCTTTTGCTTGGTGATCTTAGCAAGGGGCTAAGCTTCCACCCATTTAGTAAAGTAATCCACTATAACAGTCGCAAACTTTTTTCCAACTTTTTCAGTAGGCATGGGACCAATTAGATCAACCTACACTTGGAAAAAGGCCAAGGAGTCATTACACATTTCAACTCTTCTAGTGGGAGCTTTATGTTCGGAGCAAAACATTCACATTTATCACATTTTCTAGCAAATTTCAATGTATCCTTTCTCATGGTGGGCCAAAAGCATCCTGCCGCATTATTTTATGAACCAATGATTGTCCATCGAAATGATTTCCACACACTCCTTCGTGTATTTCTTGCAAAGCATAAAGTGTCTCACCGTCATTCAAGCATCTCAACAAAGGCACGAAATATCCACATTTGTAGAGAACATTATTAATCAATATATACCTTACTGACCTCATCTGAATTTTTCTCACCTCAATGGGATCTTCTGGACATGACATTGTCTTTGGGTAGGGACTGATTTCATCCATCCATGTAGGTATGGGATAAATCATCATAGAAATAGTTTCCAATATTTCGATTGTTGGATAAGAAATCCTTCCTACAGGATGATGTCAAACTCCTCTATTTCTTCACTTGTTGCTGGTCGAGTTAAGGCATCAACATGACCATTTTGAGTTTGAGGAATTCGTTCGACTAGCATAGTTTGGAAATTTCCGAACTCTTGCATGACAACTTGAAGATAGTTATTCATCATTTCTTCCTTAGTTTGGTAAGCTTTGTTGACTTGATTGACCACCAATTGTAGTGTCACTGTAGACTATCAAATGAGTAACTTTCATTTCCTATGCCATTCTCACCCCTGCTATAAGTGCTTCGTATTTAGTCTCATTGTTTGAGGCTTTGAAGTCAAATGATAATGCTTCACTATAGCGACCAGAATTTTAAAATGTCAATTTTATAACT
>CAIGRS010154360.1:0-12099 GCA_903798395.1 Fraxinus floribunda | reverse complement strand
AGTCACA
The DNA here is from genome assembly GCA_903798395.1 of Fraxinus floribunda. NCBI lineage: Eukaryota > Viridiplantae > Streptophyta > Magnoliopsida > Lamiales > Oleaceae > Fraxinus > Fraxinus floribunda. The sequence goes on along the minus strand of CAIGRS010154360.1, from coordinate 12,092 downwards.
ACTCACAAACTGGGTTGGGTTGGTAAGAAGCAAAGTGCCCAGTCTTTTAATTAATACATTTCATGCTTAGCTTTAAGTCTCTTTCAACCTCTAATGCTTTCATTAATTCTTACTAACTACTTGATTTGAGTTAACATCATGAAATGAAAGCAATAATTTTCAATGGCGCCCTCTCTTACCCCACCTTTTACGCTGACTGAATGTTAAGTATTGAGAAAGAAGAAGAAAAGGTTAAGATTTACATTAAGTTTAGTAAATAATCATGTCTAATGTTGTACCAAACATGCCCCATAAGTTCTGTATGGTACTATTTGTCCTGATTTTCCCCTAAGGATTTTTTTTACCGAAAGATATTTTAATTTTAAATTATTTTGATATTACTATAATATAAGTCAAATTCTTGAGATAGTTATACGTTAGCATGGAAGAAAAAATAGAACAATTAATTTATTTATATCTTATTTTAAACATATCTATATTTGCAAGCCAAAATCTATGTTTGACACGTGGAAATTAAAAAATTAAGAGGAAATGGGAAATTTGTCTAGTCTTAACCCATTAGGCCTCCATTATTTGGTGTTACAATTTTTGAAATAATATTCTTTTCGAAAATTAGTGGTTGCAAAAGAAGGAAAAGTTTTTTATTTACGCATAATATTATTTTATTGGAGAAGTGAGAGAAATATGTATTATAATTTTAATGGGGATAAACGGGAGATTGCCAGCTAAAAGTTTTTATTTGTTAATGAAGACAAATATGCTTTACTTTATATTTATTAATTCAATATATATGTTGCTTTATGTGTTAATGGAGCATTTTTTCCTTTCTACAATTTCTTGTTTAATTTCTAATACAAAAAAGAGGCATAATGTGTGCTTGTTTAAAATAAATAAATATTAGTAAAGATATTATAAACTCAATGATAGATAATTTTCAAATAAAAGAAGAGACAAGTTTATAGAGGCACGATATCCATTATATAAAAGGTCTAATATTTAGCGTTCTGTAGTGAAGGATAGTAAATTAAGAAAAAAAATAAATATACATGTTTTCCAACATCATAACTGAGAGTGAGTTTGGTTAAGGTTAATTTAAAAGTTATTACCTAAAAGAAACTTTTAAACTTAGCTAAATATGTTTGTAACTTTGAAAATTAATTTAGTTACTCTCTTTCTCAAACATGTTTGGCTTTGGAACTTTAAATACAAAAATATGCTATGTAAATGTATGTTTTTACATAATTTCTCATACAAGAAATCTCCTCCTTGTTTAGGCTTGGCCAAATGTGCTTAAGAAAAATGTGCCAATTAAAAAATTTATAAATAGAACATTATCAATGGTAGAGTTAATTGTGAAAATTAGTTCAATTTTATAAGATTGGCAATCCGTGAAAGTTTAAATGTATTTATCAATTTATCGTTATTTAGACCAGCGTGCAGAGTTAGTCAATTATAAACAACAAGTCACTTTTTAACAATCATATCAATTCATCCTATATTAAATTACCTCAATTCATAATATGAAAGCCAAAAATAAAAAAAAAATAAAAAAATCAAACTGATCACAGAGAAAATCCTTCGCAAATGATCAAAAACTCTAGACATTTTGCCAATCAATAAACGACTATAAACGAAATAACATATAGTATAGTATAGATCCAACTAACATTTTGTCCACTCTGGTCTTATTTTCCTATAGTCACCCTTGATTCAACTAAATTGCATGCTCCTCACACTATATCCCGACTCCTGGTTTAACCTTGGCCATCTTAGACTGCGTGCTCTTCACACCAGCTCCCGACCCTTGGTATAATACCTTGACCCTTCTAGACTGCGTGTTTCTATACCATCTCTCGATCACTGTATTGTTTATCTCCGGTGGATTAGGCGGTTTGATTTTTGATTAAAAGATTTTGTGTGTTTTGATTTGTGGTTTAACGGGAAGATTTATACCTCGATCAACAAATCAAAGTTTGGATGAATTTATGGCTCAAATAATATAGTGGTTGAATCTTAAAATTAATCAATGTATTTTGGATCTTCAAATGAATGATCTATACGGAAAAATATGATTCAACACATTTTGGGACGTTCATAAGGTAAAAAATCAAATATTTTAAAGCAAATGAGATTTTTGACGTTGACCCGTAGCTCGAGCATTAGGTTAGCGCTAGATGAGCAACAAACCTATCGCTCGAGCATCAGTCTAGCGCTAGGCAGGTGATGCTTCTACCGCTCGAGCGTCGACTGGGTGATGGCTAGCGAAAATGCATCGTACTCGATTCCAACTTCTTCAAATCCAAATCTTGATCTTCTTCTTGGATTTCTGTGACTTCTTTTGGACTCTATCAACCCCATATTTATTTTACAATAACTTGAACTTTTCTAAACCTTATTTAATTTTGATTACAGTATAATTAAATCCTAATACAAATCTGATAAGTTATGATTTTTGTCTTAGAAATTTGCCAAATACAAACTGGACTTTACAATCTCTCCCTCTAACATTTTGTGACAAAATCATATTCATTCCTAAGTCCAAAACTACTCAAAATTAAATTTCCCAATTTTTTTCAATAATTAATCAACCTATTTCCTAAACCACATGGAAACCACAATATCGCATGAAAAGTAAGATGAAACTAACAAAATCAAAATCAAATAACTAAGTTAAATAAAATGCATAATAAAACGTGTAACACCCTAGCATGCAATGGTTGATGTAGACATTGTGAGCTGGGCACAATCAAACTTACAAAAAATTTGAGTAAATATTGAAACATTCAACATATGTAAAACAAATTACATAAACATAATCCCTGTGTAACATAAACCCAATCAAATTCACAAAAATACACATAAACCTAATCAAATTCACAAAAATAACCATAGACGAGCCATTGGAAAAGTAAATTGAGTCATCCTTTATCAACTATACATGTGCAATATACTCATGTTCAAACTTTAAATTAAATAGTTGTAACTTTAAATGTGTTGATATCAGTTAAGAACATATCAGTGAATACATTTTTTTTTGCCACTTTCTCATTCTCTTCAAGCTCTTCCACACGTTGTTTTCACTGTCCGAACATAATGAAAGGAAATTTAGCTTAAGTCCTCGTTGATGACTTAGCTTAGGAATGGGGAAGCTAACCTCTTGCTTATTAATAATCAGAGTTTGGTAAGTAAAATATATACTTCACAAAAGCAATATTTGGATGCTCCTAATCTTGAGTTCTAAACTTATGTACTAGGTAATTTAATATGAAATAATTAATTGTGCTTCAATAGCTCCTATCATTTTTTTTCTCATTTAAAAGTACTTCTTGCATCTATTATCCTTCACATAATTATGAAACAAATCACATTAACAACTCAATCCGATTGAATTTGGGTTGGACATTTGGTGGGTCAAGTGCCCACAGTGGCAGACGTAAACATTTTAAGTTAAGGAACACTATCAAACTTGTAACAAAGTGGTGAATACAAAGCTTAACATATAACAATATCTTTTTTTTTAGCTTGAAACTAGAAAAATATTTAGTAGCTCATAAAAAATTAAATCAAATTGCTACATAATCTATGGTGAAAATATTTGTTCGAAAATATGAAATTGCAGTGAATAAAATTTGGTAGCTCATAAGAAATTAAATCAGGTTGAATGATCTAAAAGTTGGTAATTATTGTACCGAATATTTGGAATTTATATTGACATGATTAAATCATTTAATTTATATATTGTTCGTTTAAAATTTCTTAATTCGTCACTAAAATAACTCTCATTAAACATATAAATAGAAAAATTATTTATTTTAATATTTAAGTATTTAGATGAGATAATTCAATATAATATTAAAGTAGACAAAGATCTTGAAATCAAATTTTGGGGTCACCCATAATAAAAATTATGTGCAAGTCAAATCATGACGAAAATTAAATTAGAGTTGAACTTGAGGGTTGAAAACATCAAATATAATAATTTTTTGTTTGAAATGAGATGATTCAATACAACATGAACACACTCCATCCTAAAAAAAAATAATAATAAAGAGATAATTAACCGAAAAAACTCTCGGTATGATACCATTTCCCTGCGTATAATCTTTAAATTCTAGGTACTCTAACTATGAATAATGAAAATTGCGTTCAATTAACAGAAACAAATAAATAATAATATACTCATAGAAAAAAAAATGTATATCCATGTAAGTAAACATGACTCTTCTACTCATTTCTCAAGAAACAACATACAAGTTTCTTGAATTTATTTGTCTTTTATTCCACAAATATACACAGTTCATTCAAGATTTTATCTCTTAGATTCAGGTACAAATTATGGCTCCATCAGATGTGTAAAGTTTGCAACTTTTCTCTGTTCTACAGCAGTTTGTGTATATCGAACTGTAGGGCTTACCCAAAAATAATAATAATAAAAAATTTGAATGTTGGTGGGTCACGTGATCCACCGGGGCCTAATGTGGGTCAGCCAATGATGCCCCATAGTTTTTCCATCCCTCGAAGCATACAATATCATGTGAATTATAAATTTAGATATAAAACATAAAATTTTAATAGATATATCAAATGACTCTCCCTATATCTTTTAATTAACTCCCTGAAATAAATACTCCTCTTTTTTTGCAACGAATAATAAAGGAATGACAAGTAATAATCATATAAAATTCAGAAAGGAATGAGTACATGTAAAAACATGTGATGGTATAAAAATTTAGGGTGTTGGGTGCTTAACCTGGAAAATAGCATTACTCAAAGTAGAAAGAAGAATAGTATTAATTTACCTCTTTGAGTGTTGGGTGTTTAATCTGGCAAAAGACAAATCTACATATGAGACGAGACAAAACCAGGCACTAACAAATAAACAGAGATAAAAGATAAAAGGGGTTTGTCTCCACATTTTTCCAGCAATATTAGTTTTAAATATATGAACTTCCACCACAACCACCATTTAGCTTTAGTTTTGGGGCCACAGAAAAAAATAAGTTTTAAAGCCAGCTTAGCTGTTCATTCCAAAAAAATAAAAATAAAGAAAAAAGGGCCAAATTGCATAAAGCTATCTAATTATTTAGCTGTTGGGAAGTTGAGCAATCAATTCGTAAAGACCACTCAAAAGTAATTTTACTTTAAAATGAAATGGAAGGTACAGTAATGGCATTGTGAAAGGGTGCCTACTCATATTCTAAGTGTTAAACCATCTTTTCAAATACAAGTGACAGATTTATTTGTCATTAAAAACTTGACTCGGAGAAATTTCAATAAATTTCTGCACTCTTTTTATAACAAGATGAATTTTGTTTATTAATATTTTATCGTATTGATAATCATCACTCGGAAACGTTTACTGGTTGTATAAATATGCCCTCTAGGGTTAGGGTTTCCAAGAAAACACCAAGATGACCTAGTTCTTCCTAGTTTGCTCTATATCTCCCCCCGGTTCTATTGTGTCTTCTGAGATCAGTTAATTTAGTTTCGAATTTCTAATTATTACCTTGAAACTTAAGGGCATTTGAGAGAGTAAATTTAAAGAAGGAATGAAGGAGCGTCAATCTATCTTGAAGAGTGATGATGACACTTCAAGGAGTTCTACAAATTCATTATCTACAGTTAGGACTGTGAGATATGGAGAGTGCCAAAAGAATCACGCGGCAAATGTTGGAGGATACGCTGTAGATGGTTGCCGAGAATTCATGCCGTGTGCGGAGGAGGGAAGCAGCGGTGCACTCACTTGTGCTGCCTGTGGCTGTCACAGAAACTTCCACAGAAGAGAAGTCCAAACCGAGGTAGTTTCCGACTGTTCTTCCCAATCTTCAAACGGATGAAGATAGCGTAGTTAAGAGTAATACTACATACATGCGACATAAACATCTGGTGTGTGTTTTTTGTTGATGATGATGTTTGTCTTTTTCTTTTTTTCTTCTTTCCAAAATCTACCTGTGTGCCTGGAAAGTTTGATTCGGACGATTACCTCGTCTAAAAAAAACTTAGTACAATAGGGATAGAGAATGATCCGTGCTGATCTTACTTCCAGAGATACAAGGAGTAAAAATATGGAGGACTCGAACAAAACTTTTTTGCTTATTGTTTCTGTAACCTTTTGTGATCACAGATTGCTGTAAGACATTCTATGGTGAATGGACAGCAGTAAACAGTTATAATTTTGTATGGAAATTATTTCTGTTGAAAAGATATGCACATTTGTTCTATTTTCAATTTCAATTAAGAGAATTACGGGTTGTTAATTAATTTCTAGCTCTTTTAATTGTATTATTGCTCTAAATAACTTGACAATGAATATCGTCGAGTGGAATTTGTAGGGATTTAAACCTCTTAAGTATGTTCAATATTACAAAAAGAAACAGAAATATCTGAGAACTCAAAGAATCAGAGAACACAGGCCAAAAAGTTCACCAACAAGATCTATCAACAAACCCCCCACAGAACTAACTCTTCATAAAGAACAAAAAAAGTTACTGTTCAGGCTAGATTTCTCAAAATACAGATCAGGCCAACAATCCATAACAATGCATTAACGTTTAGCAGAAGATTTAAGCCACGAATCTTTAAGAAAACAAAAGAAGAAGGTTTGTAGAAGGAGAGAACCTAAGAGATTTTCGCAGAGAGAGAGAGATTCGTTGGAAAAGAATGAAAGGATTGAAAGACCTCAACTGACCCTTACCTCACTTGAGGTCCTCTCAGCCATTGATTACATCAAAGACTGAAATTTCATATACGAACTAGAACAAACTGGGATAATATCATTGCCCAAATCATCTTCTGCCACTTGGCCACTCACTATCTGCAACTGCAATAGAACAATTAATCTTTATTAATATTTAATATTTAGTACTGACTAAAGCTTTTTAAATTTCCTAATAGAAAGTAGTTAGTACCCATATCATCAGTAAACGATTTTAAAACAAAATGTAACCGTAGAAAACCAGCACACGGTTGTAATTGATACATGTGATTGTGAATATATACAATTCCATAATACATACTATCCACAATTTAGTCTTGATTCGGGCACTAAAATATGGACATTTCGCATTTTTTAAATGAAACTATAGCTTAATTTATTATATAATGTGTTATTAGGTGAAACTTGATGAATCTAAGTGGAATAAAAAGAAAAAAGCGAAAATTGGCAAAAAAATGACAAGATCCAAAGTTTAGGAACTAAAGTGTAAATATTCAAAAGTTGTGTCGGACCTCACGATGAAGATTCGAGAATGTTAGGAGTAAATCAGATGCAATTAGAAGTAAAAATAAAAAAATAAAAATGAATGAAATAAGATTAAATCAATTTTCAACCTCACAAGTATGTTCAAGATTTTTAGCTCGAGATTGACTTATTTTTTACCTAGTAAACATTCAAATGGGGCAAAAGTTATATCTACTCAAGTTATAGCCCTTTGGGTTATATTTACAACACAATATGAATCGCTTCAATTGAATATGGGAAGAGAAAGTATTATGTTAAAAATACTAAAGGAAGTGAGGTGCAGATTTTTTCCCTAGAGGCAACACCGCAACTCCACCATCATGGCGCTTAGGCGCTGCAACGTCACCCCTATTGCACCAAGGCGCTACCTATGGTTTCTTTGTACTGCAATGGGAATGGTGTCAAGGCACCTCCTGATGCTAATTAGGGCGTGGATTTTTGGCCAGTTGCAAATTCGGGGAAAATCCGATGATGCACTTCATTATTATTTATTATTGTTCTTCATCAGTCATGAGTAGCTAAGTTTTTAATTTGGGCAAACAATGTAATCTATTGACATCCTTTATTTCTTTTATTCAATATTCAAGTTTTATTATCATATGTGTTCGTAAATCTTTTACGAATCGAGAGTTGAGTTTTACATTTAAACCACATATTAAAATTCGATAATTTAGTATAACTTGTAGAGATGTCTATGCTCATTATTACGATCATTTTATGAATTCTTAGAACAGATAACGTGTTTAATTAAGTATTAATTCACATAGAGATATGAGATTGAATTAACTAAATAGGTTATGAGAACTCGAGAGGGGTAAATTGAATGTAAACATTATATTAGTTTATGAATTTTAAATTAAGACTTAAATGTAATCAATATATGAAATTGTTGCCCTAATATCTATTCCATATTTGAATTTTCAATCGATCTTTGCGTGCATATTACTATTCTCAATTAGTAGATATAGAAAAACAATCACCAAATCACAATTCTTTGTTATTCATCAAATAGAATTTAGAAATAATAAATTAAGCATTAAAGTATGGTCCTCNTATTCTCAATTAGTAGATATAGAAAAACAATCACCAAATCACAATTCTTTGTTATTCATCAAATAGAATTTAGAAATAATAAATTAAGCATTAAAGTATGGTCCTCATGGAAACGATAATCCTGATTCAAAAGTTTACTATATTACTTGTTACGATATTATATACCTGCAATATAAAAAACGCAACAAGTCCTACCTATATGTCGGACAACTGTGCAATTATAGATATAGCATATATACATTAGTTTTAATGCTAATTACATTTTTTTCCTAATATGAACCCTCAGATTGTGCTTCTATAAAAAAAACACCAATCTTGGAACGTAGTATTAAGGAACCGATATGGGAGGGGCTTGGTGAGAGTATGGGCAAGTTGATCAGTGGAAGCAACATGAGATCCTCGCCTTTGGCCACTCTGAGTTTTGTTATGAATCCCAAGTCTATCTCAATGCGTTTCATCCTTTAATTTGAAACCTGGATTGGCACAAGGGTAGGTAGTGCCAACGTTGTCACGATGCATAATTGTTTGCCCATGGATCGAAATCAGGAGTAATTGCAATTGAGATTGAACCCAGTACAATTCAATGGTGGTGGAAGCTACCACTCTGCACTCCGCTTCAATTGATGATCAAGTAATTGGCCTTTACTTTCTAGAGCTCCAAAAGATAAGGTTATTTCCATCATTTTATTTCAAGTCCAATCAGCATCAGATAAGGCGTGGAGAGATAGTGGAGAGTTATTGCGAAGAAAAATACCATGTCAATTGATCCCTTGAGATAACACAATAATCTTTTGACTATAGCCCAATGATTACTGAGAGAAACGGTTTATAGCAAAGGTAATGTCTGGAAGAGTGAGAGATAGATACAGTAAACTTCCAACAACTTGATGATATTTTGTTGGGTCACTGTGATGTGGGGGTGTGTGCTATAGAAAGAGAATTGGTTGAAAACATTTGTGTTGATACTGGATTAGCACCAGCCATGTTCATCTGCTCAAGTAAATATGTGATATGTTTTTGGTAAGATAGGAATAAACCTGTGGGCATATGAAGAGCTTCAACACAGAGAAAGAATTGTAGAATACCCAAGTCTTTGACAGAGAAATGGTCATCGTTGCTTGTTAAACTGATCAATGACATTATAAGCATTGTCAATATATATAATGATCAAGTCATCAACATAAGCCAACATATAATATGCATTCACGAGAATAAATAAGAGTGATCGCAATTCATGATACAAAGTAAGACGGGCTAGATTTAAGCCACAGAGTGCCTTATGGAGCTTACATTATGTTGTGAAATCCACAAGATAATTGGCAATATAAAATAAAACAAACAAACACAAGAACAACAAGATTACGTGAAAATCTAAGACATTTTATCAAACCTTAACAAGACATCATCCAAACCCATCTGCGCGAGAACACCGCATATCTTCACTGCTATATAGAGAAAATCTCGTGTTGCGATCTAATAATGGGATATCACATTTCATCATTACCATGCAGAATATCAGCGTAGCTCTGATACCAGTTTGTTATGAAAACAACAAAATAATTTATAAGATGAAATTAAACGAACAAACACAAGAATACCAAGATTTTACGTAAAAACCCAAGACGAAAAAAAAAAACCACGGGTAGATGAGGAATATTTCACTATAATGTTATTTACATAAGATCTCAATACTCTCAATCGAGGTCTAAAGCTCTCTCAAGGTTGTATCAATGTTATGTTATGTTTACGAGTCGTGGATGCTGTATATAAAGCCTAAAAATAGAGTTATAGAACGATTGGAGTGTTGGAAACGCATTAAAATGTTAAATGGGCCTTGGGTTGGACAAACTGCCGATCGAGCTTCAAGCGGGCGCCTAACGGGTGGCGACATCAAGTGGTGCTAAACGAGTGCCAGCTTTCGTGCTTTGAGCGCTCTAGCGGGAATCATGAGCTCAGCAAGCGAAAATGTGCCGAGATTTTCTCCCTAGTCCATAATTTGATCTCTTCAAATCATCTTCTATCAAAACACTAAGATCCAATAAAATTTGGGTTACACTTCAACTTATTAAATGATATGGATAGTTAACATCGATGAACTTAGTGGTCGAATCATAAATACTTCCTCATAGATATGACCATGCAATATTGAATTTTTATATCTAGTGTTGGGATATTATTTCCTTTGATGAGCTTATATATTCAATTAACAATTGCTATATGAGCTATCTAATTAAGTATTGTCAATTTAAGTGATCTAGTTATTAGACTCTAGAAGCATTTATTGGGCATGGGCTTTGCAAATTGCAATGTGCAGTTACCCATTACTAGACTAATTAGGGTTAATGGACTTTAATTAAAACCTGGTATATAAGGAACCTTTTAGGGTTATGGTCCCAAAGCTAATCATTCATGATGTAAATCTCCTCATTTACCAACATAAGAGAGAACCCATTGAGTACCGTATTAATCTGTGCAATACCTGGAACCCTATTGATTTATTACTATGAATTCAGGTTTATTTTCTCTTCTATAAAATTCTTGATAATTTGATATGAGGCCATTTGGCATGTATGATAGGCTTAACATAAACTTTTATTAGTCTATTTGATATTAAGATCCAACGTCTAGTTGTTGGAGAACCTTAGTTGTTGGGGAACCAAGTTTCGAGACAAGACAAGACAAGACATAACATAACAAGCAATGTAACGCCCTTGAAATTTCGCAATTTTTTTTGGAATTATAGGACCTTTTTTAGAATTTTTAGGGATTTTAATGAATTAATAAATTTTAATTAAATCTAAAAAGAATAACAAAAGAATTAATTTTAACTTTTACCCTAGATCGAAAATGTAATTTTGGAAAATGATGGTTTTACTAAGGCCTCCAGCCAATCCCTATAAATAGGGGAGGGGTGTTTCTAATACAATATTTACATTTACCCCCATATTTCTCCGTCAATAGGTAAGTTTCTATTTTTTAATTAATTTGATTTTTGTCAAATGGGCCAACCCCCTTCCAAGTATTAGGGGATCGACCCCCTTTAATAATGAATTGAAGAGGATTGAAGGGGTCAACCTCCATTTTGTTTCAAGCAGCTAAATATCCCTAAATTAAAACGAGAATAACTTTTTGAATAGAGTTTGGAATTGAGAAAGCTTTCAAACAGCAGAGTATATGTCATGTGGAGATCATGTATGATTCGTGGCACTCTAATCTTTCCGTGTATTTACCATCCATATATTCATTTCAAAATCCTATATTTGGTATTTATTTTAATATGTGGCTCATATACAATGAAACACATTTATAATGAAAAACCAGATCGATGTCGGAGTGGACTGAGGGGAGCAGAGTGCACTAAATTGAACGAAAATGATAAGATAGACAATGAGAGAGCGAAAATGAAAAGATAGACAACGAGAAAGTAAGTAACGGTTCTACCATGATGTTAAATAATAATAATTATATCATAATGTTCTTATATGTGATCATATGAAATATAATATTTTAGCTGAATATCTGCATACGGATGGAGTATTTGAAATAAGATTTGAATATATGATATTGTCATGGGTGTATATGGATATCCATTAAAATATTTTCAAATGACATTATTGGTGTTAATTGTTGCTCAACAATTCAATAAAAGAAGTGATGGAATGAAAAGAAAATAATAATAATAATAATAATAATATTTTTACAGCGAGCATAGGCGCCCTCGCGCCACATAACACCGCCCCGGGCCATACCGACCGCTGGGAGTCAGTTTTTGAACGTTTGGATCTAATTTTGGTGGCTT
>CAIGRS010154344.1:0-10213 GCA_903798395.1 Fraxinus floribunda | reverse complement strand
CGGTGATCCATACCAAAAAGTAGATACTAATATTAGGCAGTTTGGACTAACAAAAAATAATTTAAGGATAATGTCCAAAATCAAATGTTGGTCTAACAAAGTTACAAAAAACTAATTTGGTTGGATTAATTTGCTAATTTGTTTTAAAAAATTAAAATAATTTCATTAATTCAATATAAAAAATATAAAAAATTATTTAGATTCGAATTTTATTCGGTTATTGGTCTAGAACCGAGAACCGACCCAAACCCATCAGTTCTCAATTCGGATACCCGTTCGGGTATTTAATTTATGAAGAACCGTTCGATTCGATTTGTTTCGGTTCAGTTCGAAACTTCTGTCAAACTCTAGCATTTTGTATAGTACTTCTTTAATTACTCCGATTCGATCTAAAATTACACATTGCGTCACCTTCAATTTCTTCTTCCTTCTTAAGAATGAAACTTAAATACTCAATTATCCGCAAATCAATTTTTTTCACCTAGTAACTCCATCAGTATCACATTAAAGTTTCAACTTGCAATTAAACTATATGGTCTATGAAATATTTATATTACTATTTTGTAAGATTTGAATTTGTGCAACATGACACACGTGACGACAACTTCAAAGGGGTGCATTACCGCAAATTGATGATCTTCCTAGGGGCATTTTTGGGCTACTAATATTGGCCATAAGTAGCCCTAAGGCACATATTTTATTACGTTTGAGCCTTAAGTTTTTAACAGTAAAAAGTATCACCATTGGGTGCAAGTTGTTGTGTGTGGGGTCCAAAATAAAGCCAAAATTGAATCTCCAAGAAAACGAAAGTAATTTGAGGTCAATTCTAGCACGAGCAAACGTTTGTGGCGTCAAGTGCCAATTACCATAATGTCCATTCATTGTTCTAATTAGGAAAAATAAAATACTGAACGAAAACCTATTCAATGTTTGATTCCGAACAATTGTAAAATTCTATTTTATACAAATACAAGTTATATTCTAATTTCACATTGAGTCCAATATCATCTAGATTTGTGCTATGAAATATTTTCCTTGTTCGGTGAAAATTAATTTAAATCAAAATCAAAAATTAATTTTAACAATATATTTTATGAAAATTTAATTAAAAAAATTGATCTTAAAAGTTAAATCCCACCAAACAGCCATAGTATTATTTAAGGAAAGAAGAAACTTGAGAATAAAGTATTTTAAGCTGGCTGTGCAACTGTGACCGGGTTGTTATAAAACTCTCTTTCCAGTTTCGATTAATGCAATACAAACTACAAACCCTTGTGTTCTTCTCCAACCAAAGAAAACATTCTTTCTCCCTTCCGGCGTTACAAATCTAGAGAAAAGGAAAAGTAGAGAAAGAATGGGAGAGGAGAAGTCAAAGTCAATTGGGGCGTGGCTGACCGTCAAGCCCTTCGTTAATGGAGGTGCATCTGGAATGCTTGCTACATGTGTCATCCAACCCATCGACATGATCAAGGTTATTTATTTTCTGGTGTTGCTCTTTGGTTTCATGAATAATGGGTTATTGGCAGGGTTTAGATCTTGTATCAAATGGTTTTTTTCGTAATTATTTTGAATAATTTTGGTCTGGTTTATGGAAAGTTTTAATCTTTAATCTGTTTTTGCTTATTAAAATCAATTTATGGTGGGTGTATGTTGTTAGATCTTGGATCCAGAGAGTTTTTGAATAATCTGAAGTTGTTTTTATAAGTCACAGTGTTGAAAAGGTCTAAAGAGAAGACCTTTGTAATTTGTATAGCACTACTAAGTTTAAAAATGATATCTTTGATGTTCTCCTTAGATTTAATGATTCAATTATTTGAAATTTGCACTAGTGGTGGCTTTTGATTTGATCAATGGGGTTGATTTCTAAATTTCAGGTCAGAATACAATTGGGTCAGGGATCAGCTGCTGAGGTGACAAAGAACATGCTTAAAAATGAGGGTGTTCGTTCCTTTTATAAGGTTTGTTTTTTCTAAACACTTTAGTTCCAATCATCAATGTTTACATGCTTTAATTTGTGCTGAACGATGGACCATTAAATGGATTTGGATCAACAATCAAATTAGTTTGTATCTTTTGGACGCGACATTTGGCCTGATTTTAGTTTTGAATGGCAGTAAGGATATATTAGGCAGTTTGTCTTTTGTTATTGTTACCTTCATCGTCTATAGCTCTTCTTTAGTTGATTGAAAAGCTCGGTTATAAGTTCCCAATCCCTGGAGGTAGTACAAATAGGCTAAGTATAATCCTTTATGTTATACTGGGAAGGACCTGCGATTCTTGCAGTTTAAGTTAATGCATTTGGGATTTGATTTTACTTGAAGTTTTAAAAAATTGCAGTTACAATTTTGTCACAACACCTCTCCCCATCAAAACGGGGAGCTGAATAGGTTCATATTAGTAGTTTACTCTTAACGAAAGAGGTAAATGGCAAATCAGACTTAATTAAAGGGTCATCTTTTTGCTGTTATGTTTATAGTTGCTCTCAGCATGCCTATATGCCATATTAGAAAGGGGCATAAGGTGTATTGGGCCAGCAGGACCAATTATTTTTTGGCATTCTGGGACTGGCAGTTTTTTAGTTTTATTTGTCTAAAGTTAATATTTTCATTTTTGTTTATTTGTAAATTATCTTTTGAGGAAGAAAAGAAGATTATATTTTTATGATAGTGAAATTTCAACCCTATTCAGTTGTGAAAGAATAAAACTTTACATGAATTGAAGATGCCTTACCACAAAAGATAAACAATATGTTGGATGTTACTAATCATCATGTTCTATTTTAGGGTTGTTGAAGTTAATATTTTCATTTTTATTTATTTGTAGATTATCTTCTTGAGGAAAAAAAGAAGACTACATTTTTATGATAGTGAAATTTCAAACTTATTCAGTTTTGAAAGAATAAAACTTTACATGAATTGAAGATGCCTTACCATAAACAATAAACAATATGTTGGATGTTACTAATCATTGTGTTCTATTTTAGCGTTGTTGAAGTTGTTGTTATGCTACAAATTTTTGTGCATTATTGACTCTGCATCATGCCAATTGTACTTTCTAAACTTTTGGTGTTGCCAACTGCTTCTTTCTTTAATCTCTTTGTGGGTTTCCATAATGACTGATCTCGTGCTATTGTTACTACCAAAGAGGTAGCAGTAGATTGCGTGCTGTGGCATCAATTATTGAATGTGTCATCTTTTGATTATTCCCATTTTAGAATATCTAAATTCTGTATTATAATTGTTTTTTCACTAGTATAAATGTATAATCAGTTTCAAATTATTTTACACAACGTGATAAAGTGAAACGAATTAGAGTTGGAAATAGTTAATATCATTTCATACAACACGTTATGCAAAACTTTGTATTCCATATTTTCTGAATTCTCAGTCAAAAAAGACTACTCCTAAAAATTCAATGTGGATCTATTACTGAATCTCATTCAAATACTTGGGCATTAGGCAGCCCCGTATGCCTAGGCGCACCTCTAACATTAGATAAGAATTGTTATTGCTTCTTTTAAGCTTTGATGTGAATTAGTTTATGTTCATCTTTGCATCTTTTAGCACTGCATATTATCAAAACATTACCTTGTCTAACAATTATGATGATTATTGATTCTTCAGGGTTTGTCTGCTGGGCTTCTTAGACAAGCTACATATACCACTGCCCGCCTTGGAACATTTAAGTGAGTAGTCATTCATAAACACAATGAATTGAATAGAATTGTAGTTATGCTAATATTTAGTAATCTGAAAAACCATTAGGGAGTATTTGGACAAGTGGATTTCACACTAATCTGTGTAGTTCAATCTTCCCTACCCTCCCAATACATGCTGCTAATCATTGTGATTGATATATAAGAATCCTTGACTAGATAGAATTTATCTGTCCTGGATATAGGTGCCCAAAATTTGTTTCACTAACAAACAAATTTAATAACACTAAAATTTCTTGAATAAGCTTATTCACTGCACTAGCCATGCGGGTCCTCCACTGTGATCATTGTTGAATTTGGTCATTGTACTTGGGTCTGCTTGTTCGATATTTGTTACCGAGCTTGATGATATTTTAATTCCTTAGAGCATTCATTTACAAGTTCACCTATCGTACATCTCAGCTGTGTACTTATCTTGATGTTGTGATTTGCATAGTGATCGATAGCTCCTCTACTACCTTGGTATTTCCTTAAATCACCAAGAGAAGCATCATTCATTTTGTAACTATGCCCTTGTTTGAGCCCCATTTTTTGAATAGTGTTTTGACCCCATTTCAACCACTTATTATTCAATAAAATAATATTACACGCAAACCAAAGATTTTCCTTATTTTTTAACCACATATTTCCCATCAATACACTATTCAAAAATGCATTTTTTTTTTTTTGACAAAAAATGGGGCTCAAAAAAGCCATATATCTCTCTGTATCTGGGTGTGTTTATTACGTGGGTAATCTGTCGAACTCTTTTGTATATTATATAATTTGAATATAAAAAAGACGTTCGCTTGAAGATACTACCCTGTCATAGGATTTTGACGAACAAAGCACTTGAGGCCAATGATGGGAAGCCCTTACCTCTTTATCAGAAGGCTCTGTGTGGGTTGACTGCTGGAGCAATTGGAGCATCTGTTGGTAGTCCTGCAGATTTGGCGCTCATACGCATGCAAGCTGATGCGACCTTACCGGCTGCCCAGCGACGGAATTACACAAATGCATTCAATGCCCTCTATCGTATCGTTGCTGATGAGGGATTTTTAGCACTGTGGAAAGGTGCTGGCCCTACTGTGGTCAGGGCTATGGCACTGAACATGGGAATGCTTGCCTCTTACGAACAAAGTGCGGAGTTCTGCAGGGATTCTCTTGGTTTTGGTGAGGCTACTACTGTGCTAGGTAAGATACTCTGATCCACCTTTACCCTGGTCTTAGCTTTGCTTTGATATCTGTATTTATTCTTCACCATAAGCAAATAACGGCATGAGATGCCAAAACTTGTCCACTTTGTTTATGATAAGATAAGATGTAAGTAAAGTAGAATGCTAGGATGTGTATGCAAATCACTGGCCTCTGGTGTTCTGGCTATCCACATTAAGGACTCGCAATGTTATTTGTTTTTCATGAGATGTTTAACACCTTATTTTTGGCATTGCGTATCAAATAAATATTTGATTTGTTTTTTCAGGGGCCAGTTCGGTATCTGGATTCTTTGCAGCAGCTTGCAGTTTACCATTTGATTATGTCAAAACCCAAATACAGAAAATGCAGCCAGATGCACAAGGAAATTATCCGTACACCGGTTCTTTAGATTGTGCCATGAAAACTCTGAAATCAGGAGGGCCATTCAAATTCTACACTGGATTTCCAGTATATTGTGTTAGAATTGCTCCTCATGTCATGGTACTCCTCCGAATCCTCTTATGATATCCTGCCAAGTTATTATTGGTCTGCTTAATTTTCTGATTATATAAACTTCTGTCAATGCAGATGACGTGGATTTTCCTGAACCAGATTCAGAAATTGGAGAAATCTGCTGGGTTGTAAGAGGTCTTCATTGTAGTTGACCATCTATCGTAATATTATTCTGGCTTATTCGTATTGTTTTCTTGCTCCTGAAATTTTACACCCGCGAAGTTGTGGGGAAATTTTTAACAGTGATCAATTATATTTTTGCGCTAGACATTTTTCAGGCTAGGGATTTGGAGAATTCAAATTTCTTCCAAATTGGTTTTGGAAGGATTGCTTATTTGGAAATTATGGGAAATTCTTTTAATATAAAATAATCCATACATTTAGTTTTGGCTCAATTTTGATTATATGCGCAAAATGCTGACGCTAGTGAATTCGTGTTTGGGTGCATCTGCAATCTCTCTTCGCCTTATTCATGAACGACATACAAACCCTCCATTTATGACGATTAAGATGAGCATCTTCTACCACCAAAGCTCGACAATGGATATTGAAAAGCATGTACGAGTTAAAAATAGGTGATATAGAAATTGTCAACAAATATGTGCATTTTGGCGACATTACAATTGAGGGGCTCGAACTAGAGCTAATCATGGATGAGTCCAATTAAGAATTAGAGAAATGCTTGGTGTACAAGTACAAATGTACAATCATGTATGATAAATGCTTGTTTTAACATTATGTCATTTTGGACAGTTTTAACAAAAAGTTGTTTTTGCAATCAATTATTTTTTGCCAACACACTAATTGTCAACAAAGGTATCATCCATAGTTGTACAAAATAACATTATTGTAAGAATTATCTTTTGTGATCGTCCTTGGAACATTTCCAAGGAATTGCATAAGCATAAACGAAAAGAATGAATATGGACCCACTCTCCGATCCTAGGAATTTCGTTATGTTGGTGAGGGCATCCTTGGAAATTAGTGATTTTATTGTAGGTATTTTTGTTCATGGGGTAATGTATTTCTTACTGATGGAGAATATGTGATTGAAAAAGAAGGAAAAGTTATTGATGTGATGAAAAATATTATTTTATTGAAGAATGTATGGTTGAAAATGAGTAGAAGAATGAAAATGAAAATTTTAATGTGTACCAAACGGGGGCTTATAAACATTTAAAAAATTTCTAAAAGTCACGATATATTCAATTAAAACTTTTTAAAAATCTTATAAGTCTTGGGGTATTTAAATTTTAATGACTTTTAGATACTTTTATAAAAGTCTCAATTGTACTAATATTTAAGCAGAAAGTACTAAAATAAAATCTCAAAATTTGTCTCTCATCAATCACAAGATTTTTGAAGATTTTTACAAAAAAATAAAATAATAATAATAATATGTATTTTTTTTCTTCAATATTTTTCTTTTCTTTTTCTTTCTACGAACATTAGAGTTGTGATTAAAATTTATTTTTCTATCTCTTTCTTATTGTTTATTTCTAATTTTTTTTTATTGTATTCCTATAACTTTTTTGCCTTTTTCATTTATTTTTTTTGTGAAAAAAAATCTATTTTTAATTAAATTATAAAATTTTATATAGACTAATTTATAATTAAATTTAGATATATAATTTTCATTTTTTAAAGGTATATTATATTGATTTTATTTTTTATATGTATTATTTTTTATTTATTTATTTATTTAAGGTCTTAAATTTTATTTTTTTAAAATATTTTTTTATTATATGGGGTGGGGAAGGGAAAGGGAAAGGAGAGTGAGAATTGTGAGAACCACCGCCTCATATGTGATATTTTCACTATACTGTACTAGATTCACATTATTTCTATTTCAAATGAAAGTCTTTAAAACTCTTTTGAATTCTACAAAAGTCTATAAAAGTTTTTAAATGAAAGTCTATAGAATTCTAAAAAATATTTTCACTAATTCTATACACATTTCTAAAAATTCCACGAAATCCATAGAAATCATCACTTAAAAAAAGTCCATCAAAGTTTTCAAAAATCCCATTTGAATACACCCCTTAATAGGTACATTTTACACACTTATGAAGACCACAAAATATGAATAATTGTTGGCAAATATATTGGAATATAGCTTAATTCTGTATAAATTATGTTTTGTAGAATAACATTGATGGATATGGTAGAATTTACGAGAAACAAGCGAAAAATGATTAAAATGGAAGAAAATCAAAGTTCAGGGACCAACGTGCAAATAGTCGAAAGATGACCCGAAAGAGGAAATGAAGATGTGAAAAAGTCGAAACCCAATTTAGCAAAAACTTTGAAGTATTGGAAGAAGAAGAAATGAGAAAACGGAGTTCGGGAACCAAAACGTAAAGAATAAAATTTTACTTGAACTGTGCTATAGTATAGTTATTCTTTCCATGCGGTCGCATGTCATGATTCAGGGAATAGGGTTGAGATTCATCGAAGTACGCTATAGCATGAGATTGTACTATGTTATAGCATATTGAAAGAGTAAAAAACAATACAATCGTCGACAACCACGTCGTTGTGAATATGAATTTTGTCAAGAATTCCCTGCACTTGCGGCTTTTTCCAATAGGAAAATTCATTGTAATATACGATTGCCAATATTATGGATTTCGTTATCAATATAAGATATTTTACATTATTTATTTCCTTATGATGTATGTCAATATGGTGAGAATTACTTGTATATATACAGCACATTCTTTGTAGTCAAATTATCGAGTAAGAGATTTTTCTTCAACAAACATTATTTTTCTCTGTTATTCATAATTTTTCATGGTATCAAAGCAAATTCCTGAGGTTTCCTCTAAATCCACCACTATTGCACTTATAAACACAACCTAAACAACCATGTCAGAAAGAGGTGAAATGCCCAATGTTCATGCAGTAGAGAATGTTGCAATCGATGTCTCAGACCCTTTTTTTCTTCATGCTTCAGATCACCTTGGAGCAATTTTAGTTACAAAGCTTTTGAATGGAGAAAATTACCCGACTTGGTGCAGATCAATGACCATTGCACTCAGTGCAAAGAACAAAATAGGCTTCGTTGACGGCACAATCGAGAAACCTTCGAAGGTAAATAAAAACATTGCTTCTTGGCAAAAGTGCAATGACATGGTGCTTTCATGGATCCTAAACTTGATAGATCCGAATTTAGGGGACTTGATCTACACAGAAAGTGCATCAGAAGTCTGGTGCGATTTGAGAGAAAGATTTTCCTAGCACAATGCACCGAGAATTTTTCAGATTGAAAGGGAAATAACATCCCTTAATCAAGGTGGCATGTCTATTGCGACATACTTTTCAAGGCTCAATAGTCTATGGGATGAGTTAGGCTCCTACAATGAAATAATACCCTGTCATTGTGGAGCAAAGAAGAAAATTGAGGAAAAGGAGTAGAGAAGTAAATTGATGCAGTTTTTAATGGGACTCCAAGTGTTCTATTCAGCCATTAGAGGCCAAAATATTGTTGATGCAACCTCTTTCCTCTATCGGTAAGGTTTATCCAATGGTCTTGCAGGAGGAAATGCAACATGATGTTGCTGTTGTTAGAGAGCTAGTTATTGCAGTTGCAAAAAAGTACAACCCGAACGCCTTTAGCCAAGGGAAGCAATACTGTAGCCATTGTCAAGGCACTAATCATATAGTGGATAGGTGCTTTCACCTTCATGTGTTTCCACTAGGTCATAAATCCCTCTTCTATTAAAAGAGGGAATCCTTCATTTACTATTCATTCGGGACGTATTTCATCTTCCTATTTTATCCCCACTAATTAATATTTTTTCCCATTTTTTCCCCATCATTTATTGTTCATTTGTGAAACAGTTTTCATCATCATCTTATCAAAACAAAAGGGTAATATAGACTTTTTCCTTACCCACAATTTGCGCACGGGGAGATGCAACTGTTCATGAAAATTCTATCCTCCATCTTCATAAGAATTCTATTCTCAGAAAAAGGAGAATGTTCTCTGGTCAAAAAGTAGGCAGTGTGAGGTCACAAAAGACAAATTGTTGGGGGAAAATTAAATTGAAGAAGAGAAAAAGGAAAATCAAATTGTAAAAATTTCGTCAAAAATGTAGGTGGCGATACGCGGTATTTTCCTTAGTGAAAGCCGGTGATTGTACTCCCCATGCGCGCATGGGGAGTTTGTATCTCCCCGAGCGTGCACACGTATTTCTCTCTTCCCATTTTATCCTCCCTCAGAAAACGCTTTTGAAGAAGAGAAAATGAGAATTTCTCTGGTAAAAAATGTGGGCGGTGGAAAATCATAGGAAACAAAATGTTGGGGAAAAAAATTAAATTAAAGAAGAGAAAAAGGAGAATTAAAAGAAAGTAAAAAAAAAAAGATAATAACTCTCTGTGTGCGCACCGTGAACGGGGGAGGGCACCGAGAGCGTGCGCGCACGGGGAGTGACATTCATTCTTCTTTTTTCTTTTTTTTTTCTTTTAAACGTCGAACACAATTCAATCAATGAAAATATTAATTCAATACACAAATACAAAACATTTATTACATTATGCAAATTTAATACTTGTAACAAAAAAAAAATATTTACAACAGATAAACTCTTCAACACATACTCGAAAATTATAATTTCTTTTCAGGGGCGTTCCCCACGAGGGGCGCTGCCCCCTCGACCCTCGCGACCTGACCGGGCAGGTCGATCCCCATCGGGGGTGCTGCCCCCTCGACTCCCGTGACTTGATCGGACAGGTCGATCCTCGTTGGGGGCGTTGTATTTACTGGGATAATATAAATTGTCCAAATCTAACATTCAAGATATAATT
>CAIGRS010154327.1:0-14593 GCA_903798395.1 Fraxinus floribunda | reverse complement strand
TGTCATCTTTTATTCTTTTGTTCTTGATCACATACTTTATTACTTTGCCACATAACTTCAACATCTCAATCCATTGATTGGTGTCACAACAAGTGGTATCAATCCTAACAAGCGGTATCAGATCAATTCTGGTATTGGCTTGTTTTTGTAACAGGACGAAATGGGCTAATCAATATAATATTACAAAAAAAAAAGTTGGAGATATATATACTACAAGAAGCAAAAATGGAGAACTTCAAGTGCAATTACATGTGGTGCTGTAAATAAAAATTGTGGTGATCTTGACACCAAATTTTGATTTCAAAGAAGGTGACTTTTACATTAATGCCCTCAACTTTTTTAAACACATTTTTTATTCTTAACCTTCAATTAATATGCAGTCTTTTGACTATAATTTCTGTCCAAATATTTGGCTAATGTGCATTGAAATGAGTCGATATTTTGTCAAATTTTTTTTTTTTTTTTTTTTTTGTATTTGTTTCTTATTTTGGTTATTGAAATACACTAATGGCAAATAAGTCATTTTACGTATTTCGAACAAATATTTTGGACGGAAAAACATTGAAAGAGACAAGATGTTCAAATTAATAGAAGACATAAGAATTTGATGGGAAAAAATTGAAGATATAGAGAGGAGATGTTCAAAACAATAAGTAGGAGCAAGTCACTTGTTCTTATTTTCATTTTGATTGTGATCTTTTTTCTTCTGCATGGAGTGAAGTTAACGAGGGGAGCAATTGAAGGGGAGGGAAGACAGTTGGATAACTGCTACGCTCTCTCCGTATCCGGTATTTTCTCTTCTTCACTTCTACTGCTGACTCGGGCACGCAAAATTTCTCCCCTTTTTCATTTTTATTGATCCAATTTTCGTTTAGTACCAATTTATCTTCATCACTGTTAATTCTTGCTTCATGTTGTTCAAGAATTGAGGAACACAAGTATTAATTCATGGCTTTCATGAAACTGGGCTCGAAATCTGAAGCATTCCATCGCGATGGCCAATCATGGTAAGCCAAAAACACTCTATTTAATCCAGTTTTATTTCTTTACTATTGTCAATTGTTTATGATTATGTCCCTTATGGAATGAAGTGATTTTTTTATATTTTTATTTTTGGGTTCAGAATTTGTGGATTTACTGTATTGTCTAATCATTCTAAGTTTCATGTTTTATTACAATGTTTACCCAAATGAAAAAAATTTGGATGTGAAGAATGAACTGAAGAGATCTCTTCAGACATTTCTTCGATGAAAGATTGCTGCGTTTTGTCTCTTTGATCTTATGATGTTCTACATGAAGTTTGTAAGTTAGGGTCTGGTATTGTATTTGTTAGATATTTGGTAGTCTGCATATGAACTTCTTCAAACTGTGCTCATTGCTATAAATTCTATGATTCTTATAAAATGTGGTAAATTTGGGCATCTCTTTTTGGATGGTGTCTTAAGATGTGAGGTTGGCAATTTTATCATTGGTTTTCTAATAAATGCCCAATTTAGTTATGTTTATCTTGGAGAAAATTTCGTGGTATGTTTCTACTACAATATTGAATACCATATACCTATGATTCATTTCTGTCTTGAAATCATTTGGCTGCATTCATACAGCCATTTCACTGCGTTCCGTGAAGCTTCTCGTGCGATCTTTGCAGGCATTGCACATCTGGCCTCCAGAGTGACGTCACAATTGAAATCGGAGAAATGTCCTTTCATCTTCACAAGGTGGGCATACTTAAGCTTTTCATGCCTTATTCGTAGTCTAGTTGCTGCATGAGTTAGTATTATGCCAATGGCATTGTGAAATGTGATCATTTTATGTAATCCAAATTCCAATAAGCTTATTGCAAATTGCAGTTTCCTTTGCTTTCAAGAAGTGGACTTCTTGAGAAACTAATTAATGAATCTCACAACACTGATGGATCTGTATGTGACTTACAACTTGATCAGTTACCTGGTGGAACTAAAGCTTTTGAGTTAGTAGCCAAATTCTGTTATGGTGTTAAAATAGAACTCACTTCTATGAATGTCGTGAGTCTTAGATGTGCGGCTGAGTACCTTCAAATGAATGAAGAGTATGGGGAGGGAAATCTCATTACACAAACAGAAGCTTTTCTCAATGAGGTTTTTAGCAATTGGACTGACACAGTAAAAGCTCTTGAAACCTGTGAAGAAGTTCTTCCACATGCCGAGGAGCTCCACATTGTCCCAAGATGCATTCACTCCTTGGCAACGAAGGCTTGTGCTGATCCAAAGTTATTCAATTGGCCTGCGCCCGGGTACAATGAGACGGGGCGGACATCGGGTGCTTCGCTATAGAACGGTATATGTACTTCAACGAAACCACAGCCTATAAGTGATAACTGGTGGTTTGAGGATGTTTCATTCCTCAGTTTACCTCTCTATAAACGGTTGATCCAAGCTGTCGAAGAGGGAGGCATGATACTGGAGAATATTGCTGGAGCCCTCGTGTTCTACGCTAAGAAATACATTCCCCAGATGAATAGACAATCAAGCTTCAAGGACTTAAATTCGGGTTCAACAATTTCAATCCCATCTGAGGCAGACCAGAGGGCACTTCTTGAAGAGATAGTCGAGATACTTCCAAACCAGAAAGGAGTAATACATACTAGGTTCCTACTTAGGTTGCTCAAGACTGCTATGACTTTGCAGTCGAGTCCATCATGCAGGGAAAATTTGGAGAGAAGGATTGGGATGCATTTAGACCTAGCAACTTTGGAAGATCTACTAATACCGAACATGGGATATTCCGTGGAAACCTTATATGACATAGACTGTTTTCAGAGGATTCTAGACCATTTCATGTCAATAGACCAGCCTTCAGCTGCTGCTTCTCCGTGTATAGTCGAAGAAAGTCAACTAATGGAAGGGACCCATTCGTTGACGTCAATGACAATGGTGGCAAATCTAGTCGATGCATATCTTACTGATGTGGCAGCAGACGTTAATTTGAAGTTCTCTAAATTCCAGTCCCTAGCTGCTGCAGTTCCTGATTACGCAAGGCCACTTTCTGATGGCATTTATCGTGCAATTGATATATATTTGAAGGTAAAATTTCACTGTGGTAATTAATATCTAAACTTTATTCATAAGGTTCAAAATATTACAGCTATGAATCATTCTATTCTCACGATATGCTTCAGTTTCCAGTTATAACGCATTTCCAGTTTCTCCCTGATAAATAAATTGCTAAAGCGTATCATAATATCAGACACATCCTTGGCTCACAGACTCTGAGCGGGAGCAAATATGTAGGCTCATGAACTGCGAAAAGCTCTCATTGGAGGGAAGTACTCATGCCGCCCAAAATGAGAGACTGCCCCTTAGAGTGATTGTCCAAGTCTTATTTTTCGAACAGCTGAGGCTGCGGACATCCATTTCTGGTTGGTTCTTTGTTTCCGAAAATCTCGAGAACTCTCAAAATCCCAATTCAGTCCTTGGGCTCTTGAAAACTGATGGCATTAAGGATATTAGGGAACGAGTCTCTGATCTTGAGAAGGAGTGTCAAAGCATGAAAAAGGAGTTCCAGAAACTGGTTAAGACAAAGAGAAGTTGGAATATATTCTGGAGGAGAAAATCACACTACGTCAATGCTAAGTCATAACAGCAAAGCGATACAAAGACATGACAACCATGTGCCAAAAGACTTTAAAATCATAAAAACGGTGACTTGGGTTGTTAGTTTTAGAAAGGAAAAGCTTATATCTACTGCTTTTATTTAGCTGGTTCATATTTAGGCCACATGTTCTTGTTTTTCAGTCCGATGATGGTCCAATTTCTTGGTGGTTTAGATGGTCATTGATGATTGACGTGATCATTTTTTTATTTTTTTTGCTTAACTGGAAGAATTCTGCATTTTGTGGCTGTCCACTTTTGAAATCCACTCTCTGGAATCTGTATTGCTCGGTTGACATAACCACCACTACTACAAAAAATCGGTTTTATTATTGATACAATCAAACACACAATGCCACTGATAACTAGTGTATGCAGAACTAGAGTCTTTATCACTATGCATCGCTAGTATTTTTCTCCATGAATCTTTTTTCACGCTATAAGCATCAGCAAAATAATCCTATCCACACTCGTACCATGATTCTCAGTAGCAGACAGTCTTTCTCGGGGACAAAAAGCAATTTAAAAGTGTGAACCTCACAATATGCATTGTGAAAAATAATATTGCATCCAAATTTTTGTTTGGTAAGTCTTAGTCTTACTTAAAATGTCTTGGATTTGCACGTGAGTTCACATATATTAAGTTTTAGGGATATCAGAGAAACTCGAAGACTGCTACCAGATTTTAGGTGTCGGACTTGTATATGCAAGTAAGTATCATATATACACGCAAAACATGCTATTGAATCCCAATACTATAAGTATACTTCAAGGTTGATAAAGTTTTTGGATAAGGAGGTCGATAAAGTTATTCATTACTTTCTTCGTCACTAGAAAACACTTGATCAGAGAAAAAAGTAAAGAGGTGTAACAATGAGTGGCTACCCTCCCATCTGTCAACATCATTTCATAGCATATTCCTTAATGGTTTTCAGATTCAAAAGCCAAACCGATTAGACTCCTCAACAAACGAAAACTTCTTCAGTTAATTTTCTGACCAGATGAGCATATAACCTCCACACACGTATATATGCCACATGTATAAGGTGAAATTGAAGCCGGAACTATGGCTGGCTATCATTGTGTCTTCTGGCTATCATTCTGTCTTCTTTTCTGCTGCAGCCCACAACCCGTCACATTTCGTTCACACATTGCATTTCTAGCAAGAGCTGGAGTAAACTTTTCTTCTTGATGGGTCCTGATCATAAAATCTAGGTGCATATAGATCATATATATATATATATATATAAGGATCAACGGTCTCAAGGCCTTGTATTATGAAATATGAGATAAAAGGTGGACTAAACAATTATTAAATCAAATCTCGCCAAGAATTATCAATTAGTGTTTTGTCTTTCTACCCATGATTTGCTCCAGAATGGCCCCCATTAGTTACCTGTCTTTGGTTGGATTAATGTTGTCCGCTGATCAAAATTCAACAGCACAGGCATTAGAAAATTAGTTGAGAAACATGTCTCTAACAAAAATGGTCCCTCTTTCATTGTGGACACTGCCCATTGATCTGTGTAAGCTGCAGGGTTCTCAATTTTGATGAGCCTACCATCATACCAACCTGCACTGCCAGGCGTCCATCATTATTACCCACCTCACTAGTACATTCTTAAACACAAGGAAATTGGGATGTTTTACTGAATGACCACGTCTAAAGCTACTGGAGGCAAAAATATTGTAAATGAGTAGTAATGGGACTTGAACCCGAAAATTTGCTTCTTGTGATGCCCCTTTTAGACAGAATGTTCAACACATAACAGTGTAATATTGTGACTAAGGGTCCGTTTGATTGCAAATGTAAAAAATGGGTGGAAAGAAAATGAATTATATGAAATTGAATTGTCTAGAAATTGTTTTAATGAGAATTGTAATTAATTGTGTTTGATTTGTATAATTTTCCACTTGAAAAATGTTGAAAGTTGGTATCCATTTGACTTTGTTTTTTATGAATATTGTCCATTAAAGTGATAATTTTTTCTACCATTGGGTTTAGAATTTGTTCCAATTACCAAAAAATAAATAATTTCTATACCGAATACCATTCGTTTGTCTTTGTTTTGCATGAATATTGTCAATAAAAGTGATAAATTTTTTTACCATTGTATTTAAAAATTTCCAATTGCCAAAAAAACAAAAGGAAAACAAATTCCACCATTTGAAAAAAACTATATATCTATATTTTCTCTATTTGATTATATACACAAGACAAGTGGAGGAAAAGAGGCGCGTGAGATGGTGGCTGGGAAAATTTTTTCCAGGTAAAATTTTTGTAATCAAACAGGCAAAAAGTAGAAAAATGAAAAATTATTGATATCAAACAGGGCCTAAGTATATCAACAGAGGACATGACAAAATAGTAAGTTGCCATTAGTTGGAGAATTACATAATCCATTTAGTAGTTACAACTTACAGAGGAAACAAATTTTTTACGTGACGGAAAATAAGTAGCTATCACATAGTGAGGTCATTCCCAGAGAAATTTACAAAAAGATTTCCCCACAGCAAAAATTTTAAAGTTCAAAGTTAGCTTCTTCCGATGCCATAGTTCCTTATAGTTTAATGATCTCTTCAGTGCTGCAAAATCCATTTTTCACCTGGATATATCATACTTTTGGGGGTAGCCAAGCTGCTCCGTCTCCCCAGTTCAGTTTTGTTGCAACTCTTTCATGGCTAGGAACATACTCCTAAAAACATAAACGTTTCAACAATTAGGCTTGAATTTTCTGTCCATTACTCTAGAAATTGGAACAATTTGTCTCTGCTCAGCACTATTTTTCACACGTTCAACTGATCAGCAGTCTAAACATGATAATGAGATATAAAATTTATTGTTCATAGACTTTTTTCTATATTTTATCTTGAACTGCATGTGGTTTAGCTTGTACGAGTTATTTAATTGCGACCTGATCATGTAACTGTAATATTTACTTCAATATCAACATTTACCAATCAACAAATGCAATCTTTGGAGGAAAGAATCTGTCTCTTATTTTCTTTGATCTTCTACTGAAAGGTTGTAGTGGCCTTAGGATTCTTAGGGTACATGCTGATGGTTGTGATATGTTCAGCATTTATCCAGATAAGGGGAAATTTTTTCTTCAAGAAAATTACCTCCAATTTCTTGACCAACTCCTTCGCTGTTGGTGCAGATACAATTATGTGACGAGCATTTGGACTAATGAAGCCTTCCTCAACAGCTTTGTCAATGAATGACAGTAAAGAATTGTAGTATCCATCCACATTTAGCAAGCCTACCTGCGAAATAAGTAATTCTCTTTCTCAATTTCTTGCGCAAAAGTTGCACCTTTAGCTGTTTCACTTCAGTTATGGAAATTGCTATAGGACAGATTCTTTAGACGAGTTGGAAGATTTAAAAGTTGCATATTAGGAAGTACCGGCTTATCATGAATACCAAGTTGAGCCCAGGTTATCACTTCAAGTAATTCCTCTAGAGTTCCATAACCACCTGCATGCATTTTCATGATTACTTATAAATTTTACTTGAGATAGTTTACAGGTATAACAAATAATTCTACTCCAATGCGTGCACTAAAAAACTTAAAAACAAGGAAACAGAATCAACTTCACGATTAATAGAGGGACGTGCTAACTGCCAAGGTTATTAGAAAGAACAGCCCTGTTTTTTTAAGTTAACCAAATTATCAGCTAAAGTGATTTCTACTAGCAACATAAAAAAGAAGGTGAGTGGTAGAAAATTACAGGAAAGCTGCAGCACACTCCACTCACCCAACCGCAGCCCCCTGCCACCCCACCACCAGCACTTCGTATTAATGAAGATTTGTACGGTTTCTGTCACCAGAGACTACTTGCGCAATGTAATCAAACATCAATGACCATTTTTTGGAAGGAAACCTCTGACCAACTCACTATTCGAACAGTATGTTGGGGACAAATGGTGTAATTTCCTCAAAGAATAATGACATCCTATCTCACCTTAGCTAGACAAACATCTTTGTTCCTAATAGGGAAACCAGCTGGCCCCTGCCCAAATAGGTGTTCACTTCTCTCAGAGGCATGATCCTCTGCAAGGCTCCTGGTTATGATTTCTCTTACAGAATACTATTGTGTACTATGAATATGAGATGCAACCACATTAAAATTGTGCCTTGAAAGGAGTGAGAATTATGTTTTGGTAGGTACAACTGCAAGTTGGGAACAAACAATTTGGTTAAATTATGATTAATTCTCCTTATTACCATTTATGGTAAGGTAGATTGATACAGTATCATCAGAAGATATTAATGCATTTAAGGAAATGAATCATTCACGCTGCAGGTTTTCTGAGAACTCTATGGCCCTAAGTTTCAGTGCAAGATGTTGAAAGTTGAGACTATAAGCATTTAAGCAAATATTTATTCAGCTCTATAAACATTATAGTTTTTCAATTAAAGTTCAATCCTGGTGTGCGAGAAAAGTGAGACTTTTAACATTGGTGCAAAAGTAAAGCACGCACTGAACCAACCTGGTAAGGCAATAAAAGCATCAGAATGCCTAGCCATTTCAGCTTTCCTTTGGTGCATATCTGCAACTGCCTTCACTTCTCCTACAGTTTCACCAGTTAACTGCAAAAGGGTATATCCCATTAAGCAAAAATGTTGATAAAGCTGAACTTTCTTTTGGTGGATGGGGTGGGGTGGGGTGGGGTGGGGTGGGATTGGGAGAGAGGGATAGTTTAATTGCATTGATTTGTGTGCAGTGCAGTGATACAATGATGAGGGTTGGAAAAATGGTGGATTTAATCCAAAAGTCATTAAATTTAGTACCTTCAGAGCCAGAGTAAACACACTACCAGATCTATACATGTGTAAAGAGTTTTGAATCAAAGAAAAGGTCAGGAAGAAAATTTTGAAGGGCTGAAATAGAAATGGAAAATTCAGAGAAATCTTTTAGACTCTAAAAGGGAAAAATATTCATGACCTGTAGTGAAAAAACTGCCACCTAAGTGCTCTACCCAATGGATAAGGTGTACCAGAAACAAGGACCTCAGAAGCCAAAAATGAAAGCTTAACTCCTGAGAGCTACTACTTTATGATCAAGAATTCAGAGAAAATAAAAGGAACAAAAGAAAATCAGAAAGAAAAAAGGGTTCAAAAGAAGGGAAAAGGAGCAGACAACCAAGAATATACCTTAAGAAGAAACTAAAGTAATAATAAATTAAACGAAGAAAATGAGAAGGAAAAAAAAGTAGCAGTAAAAACTAAAAAGATTAGTAATTTAATTGAAAAGGCTTAAGACTTTTTTAACCATGGCAGCCATACCTCTCGAGGCATGAGGGTCTTGGGAATAACCCTGTAGAGGAGACAATAACATGACAAAAAAGTTAGTTTTTTGCGTAGAACTAAACTAAATTTAACCATAAAAACAGACCCCAAAACTTAAGGATTAGAATTAGAATACAAGAAAAATGATACTCACCCAATAACATGCCGACCGCCATCATGAACCGCTTGTGAAACTAAACCCATAAGCCCTATGCTGCCTCCTCCATAGACCAAATCAATGTTCCTAGAAACCTTAAAAAACACAAAAGAATATGTGAGAATAAAGTTCCAAGACTCAGCCCAAATGTAGATTTCATATAAACCCTTCTGCAAATCTTTATACATTGAGATAAAACTTGTTTAGCCATGCTGTCGATAAAAGATGCTAAAAACCCGGCATTTAAGCATGGCAAAACATCCTCCAAACAGAGAGAAAGTATAAAACTTTTGGCAGAAAAGGACACATTTGAGATGTAAATACAAGGTTTCGAACAAAACCCATGTTGTAAATCAATCATTCTTCAATATCCCAAGTGAAAACAAACACAATATTAACATAATAAACAATAAATCCAGGAAAACACACACAAATAAGTACCAATTCTTTGCCAAGCTCAATAGCAGCTTCTTGGTAACTACTCTTCTTGCCTTGGCTACTCCCACAAAACACACAAATCCTCTTGAATTTTGATACCTTAACTTCACTCTCTCTCTCCATTTCTTTTGTTTCTTCTTCTGTTTCTCACTCTAGACTTCACATATTTGTCTCCATCTCTCAATGTTTGTTACAAAAAGAGGAATCTGGGCACTAATAGGTCCCCAGGATACACACTCTAGCCAATATATAGAGAGACTATAGATATAGATATAATGCGTATTATATACGTATAGAGAGATATATAATACGTATATGAGACAGAAGATACAATGATCAAATGTCAGACCCTTTTCTTGACCACCTTTGCCTTTGGTCCTTCACCAATAGGCAATAAAACTGGGTTGTATTTATAAGGGCTGTCGCACGTGGAAAATCCATAGCTACACGTTCACTGGCACGTGCCGACCAACTTATTGTAATTTACCTTTTCGTCCTTTATTTTTTCAGTAATTCATATCATTTCTTTATTCTTTTTTATACATTGGTTTGAATTTTTATTTGAATGACTGCAAATGTGAAATGTCTGACGAAACTATTAACTTTCATGACATCACAAATTTCATATTAAGCTCTAATTTGTTCCAATAACTACCCATAAAATTTTATTTTTATTCGTAAAATGTACAGTTCAATTATTTTGCTTGATTGTTGGACATAGAGGATATGGTGACGAAAGAGACTTGAATGCTATGTATAAGGTGATTCTGAAGAGCAACCGACGAAATTTCAAATAAATACTATGAGCCCATTTGGTAGAGATTAAAATCGGGTTAAAATTGAAAAACTAGTTGTTATTGTTAACTTTTATTAGGCGAGTGAGACTCAATAACGATCATATTTTCAATTTTAATCGACTTTTTAACCCTCCCAAACAGGATGTATTTGTAGAGAATGGTAGCAAATCTGGCCTAATATTGATATTTACTTGAACTAAATTTTTACATGATGAGACTTTAGTGATTTGTTGTTTTGCATATTTTGTCTTGAATAGCTAAATTAACTAGTAAATGTCAATCAATTCCAATTGAATTCAATATACTCATATATATATATATAGTATATCTGTTTGTCTCTCTTTAAAACAAAACTCTTTAATTGTCATACTCATTTTCAATCTCATTCACGTACTAAAATTTTTTGCACTTAAATCCAAAAGTTTTCTCTACTCTTTAACCATACATTCTTCAAACATCTTTTTTTCCCTAAATAATGGCCATCAAACAGTGGCTTAATTGAATTATTTTCACAAATCAAATAAGATTAAGCCCCTGTTCAATAGGAATTAAAAATCATAGTAGACATTGATAAAATTTGTGGTTGAAAAATTGTAAGTCCTATGAAATATTTAGTTAAAATTAATTGTTGACTTTAACTTATATTAAGCACTTGTTTGAGCCATATTTTTCCTATCAAAATGAATTCTTGAACAGTTATTTGACCTAATTTCAACAACACATTCTTCAATAAAATAATATTATACGTAAACTCAAAAATTTTCTTTATCTTTTAACCATACATTCTCCATCATAACACTATTTCAAAATACATTTTTTTTTTTAAAAAAAAGGGGGGGACTCAAACAAATCCTAAAATTTAAATTTCTATCCCTACCAAACGAGGGCTAAATCCTTGTTCAGTTTGCTAAAAATCAGTTTTTAGAAAATTTTAATAGTAGCTGATGTGAAACCTAATTATTATCGCTACATGGAGTTAGTACATAGATTGATATTTGTGGTTAGGTCGCCCTAGGGATTGGAAGGGAGGCAGGAAGTCCTCGAGAGCCCTTGGACCAGAATATATAAGAATAATTTAAAATTTTCACAGTTATAATATTGATTTTACCCTATTTTTTTTTTAATAAAAAGATAGAGAGATGTTAAAGAAAATGAGGTGCGATTATTCTCTTGTACAACTCTTTTTTTTTTTTTTTTCCGTTATAGTGAATTATTGTAACAGTGGACGAGAATAAAGTCTCAAAATGAAGCGAATCTTTATAAATATTGTACGTTTTTTAGTCAATTTCTTTACTACGATTTTATTGCTCTTGATCATATAAAATTATTCTTCTCATACGTAAGAAAAGTTGATAAAATATGTGAGTATCATGACATATGATTAAAATTGAGTATGGATAATTGCAGCAATTTCAAGCATTTTTACCTTTTTCAAATTTTATATCGACCTTCACTTTATGTCACCCACAATTCGAAACTTTTCATTTAATTGTATTGCAAGGACAAATAGATGAATTTGACAGTTAGTTGTCCAAGAAAATGGACTTTGACCAAATCTTAAAAAGGCAAAATGAGAAATTTGTTATTTTCCAACATAAAACAATTAAACAAAAAATAAAAGGAAATGAGCATCTGTTCACCTTCCTCTCTTCCCTCACCCCATGTAACCCCATCCTACTACAACCTACGCAACCCAATCCAATTCAAACCACTAAACCTAAACCAAATCAACCCCAACCCGTCATCATCGCCGCTTCCACAGCCACCACCACTTGTCATGCTTAATGAAAATGGACTCCCCGAACGAGTCTATCGTGCTCATCAAACATCAGGTAGGGGTTATCAAAATCAACCCAGCCCCTACCTTAATGGACTCCTCGGACGGGTCCATCGTGCTCAACAAATCGAACCAAACAGTGAGTCCGTGACTAAACTTTAGTTAAAATGAGCCAATTTCACTCGTACTCATTGTTGATGCAGCCGCCATGGTAAATGCAAGAGTAATTCTCAAATGATATTGACATGGACACGCTTCGATCAGTCCATCAATGCATAGGAATAAATAAATACTACCATTAGTATGCATTATATTTCTTGATAAGCAAGTCACAAAGTTTATATTATAATTTAAATTAGTTAAATATACTGTTTGTTCACTTAATAAAATTTACAAGGTTATTATTCCTAAATTTCTTAAGATCCACTATCGATAAGCACTTAAAAGCATTGTCAAAACGGCTAAAGGCATCCTAGAAGCCGCACCACAAGTCCAAGCACAGAGTCTTGAAGTTGTATTTTATAACGTTAATTTTGTTAATATGAGGACGTAGTCCAAATTCTTACATGTTTGCCATATATAATTATATAGTTGGATTTCACCTTTAATATATCCCACAAGATGGTTTTTTCGTTCGAAAACTTCGATTCTAAAATGTAACTGCTCGATTGATCTTGAGACAAGTCGAATTATTAGTTTAAACTTTTTTTATTCGAAAGTGCTGAAACTGATTGATAGATAATTTTTTAATAAAACTCGTGAACTGAATTCTTTACATTAATTAATACGCAAAGGCAAAAACTAAAATTAAAAAAAAAAAAAAAAAATTCCAGTTTGGTATAAAGTAGCATTGGGATTGGCCTAACTCCTAATATTAATTCCTTTCATGGGCTGCAAGCTGAAAAGATTAGCACCTTTTTATCTGCTAAAATCTTAAAAATATGTCGACAGTGTCACACTAGCACGCTTGTTAAAAATAAAGTAATAAACATTATATACGTACCGACAGATTGTATGGGCAAGTTCATGGGCGAAATTAATTAATTAATTTAAATTTTCATATGGTTTTTACCATGATATGGAGCACTGTGTAAATAAATTGATGATTGAACAAACATGTGGGTAATGGCTGGCTATAACAATGAGACAACCTTGTTCTATACATAGGAAACATTTTGTTTTTGTTTCATGCCCCCATTCCTTTCCCCATACACCTCACCAAGCATGCTGTCCCCAACCCCTATCCCCCCATTTCTATTGGGTATCAACTTGGTCCCACCTTTTTAATTTCATTTATACGTAAAGTTTACGGTCAAATATGTATAACGTATGAATTATGCAATTTGATCGGTATCTAATGTGATAGTGGAGTCACTGCCACATTCTCAATGAATTAAAATGTATCCTATTTTTATTAGTTATCAACTGCGTCCCCACCTTTTTAATTTCAGCCATATGCAAAGTGTATGGTTCAAATATGTACAAAGTATGTGTTATGGAAACCGGAATGCTCCAATACCAGTTTATTGTGAAAAGATAAGAGATTAAGCTACAATATGAAGTAATTGATCACAAGAACACAAGAACAATGTAGTTTGTAGATATTAGAGATATTATTATAATATGAAGAAAAAATACAAAGATTATATGTTTACAATGTTTCTGTTGGAGATATTACACTGATAATGTGCATATTATATTAATTAAATTAATTAATTAATTTAAATTTTCATATGGTTTTTACCATGATATGGAGCACTGTGTAAATAAATTGATGATTGAACAAACATGTGGGTAATGGCTGGCTATAACAATGAGACAACCTTGTTCTATACATAGGAAACATTTTGTTTTTGTTTCATGCCCCCATTCCTTTACCCATACACCTCACCAAGCATGCTGTCCCCAACCCCTATCCCTCCATTTCAATTGGTTATCAACTTGGTCCCACCTTTTTAATTTCATTTATACGTAAAGTTTACGGTCAAATATGTATAACGTATGAATTATGCTATTTGATCGGTATCTAATGTGATAGTGGAGTCACTGCCACATTCTCAATGAATTAAAATGTATCCTATTTTTATTAGTTATCAACTGCGTCCCCACCTTTTTAATTTCAGCCATATGTAAAGTGTATGGTTCAAATACGTACAAAGTATGTGTTATGGAAACCGGAATGCTCCAATACCAGTTTATTGTGAAAAGATTAGAGATTAAGTTACAATATGAAGTAATTGATCACAAGAATACAAGAACAATGTAGTTTGTAGATAAAAGAGATATCATTATAATATTGAGAAAAAATATAAAGATTATGTGTTTACAATGTTTCTAACTACTTTTGAAGTACAATGAAGAGTTATGTTAAATATAGAAATATAATATGAAATATTTTTCATTATAATATTTTCTTTTAGTGTAGGATTACTTTCCTTAGTAGTTGAGTGTGTAATTACCTTTTATTTTTTTTACTTTTACAATTATTTGTGACCCTATAA
>CAIGRS010154303.1:0-18391 GCA_903798395.1 Fraxinus floribunda | reverse complement strand
TTGTTATCTGTGACCTACAAATTATATAATATGTGACCGTGAAAAAATCTGTGACCAATTAATTTGGAAATTTGTGACTGTGTGACCTATAAATTTTGATATGTGACCAACTAATTTTGAAATATGTGTGACCAATAAATTTTGATATGTGACCAACTAATTTTGAAATATGTGACCTGTGACCAATAAAATTTTTGAACTGTGATTGCTGGAATAATTATCGGAATCGGAGCAGTCGTTGGAACGATCGTCGAAATAGTCGTCGGAACGATCGTCGGCGAAGAGTAGTGGTTAGAATAGTCCCCGAAATGGTAGGGGTGGTGGTGGTGGTGATGGTGAGGTGAGTTAATTATATTATTTATAAAAATATTTTTAATTAATAAACAAATACCTGAATTTTGCATTTTAAAACTTGACATCTGAAAAATGAATTGTGTCAAAGTTAGCACCTGACTTTTGAATTCTTTCCTATGAAAAACAATGATCGATGATGGGTTAAATATCCGCGAATTAGGTACCGTTAATAAGCCCAACTGAAATAACTACATATGGGCCCTCTTAGAAGATGGATCATGGCCCAAATACATCCTACTGGGCTCACCCAATCTAAGTCCAAGCTGAATTGGACTAAACTTCAGGTAGCCCAAGCTGCACAGAAATTAGATAAGCCTCATCCTGGATTTGATAGAATAAGGATGTCACAATTCCTCAACAAATCCCCAAGCGGCTAGAGTAATTAGATGATTGTTTGAATTAAAATCATATTGGTGGTTATATTGTCTTTACAAATTTATTTTATTCAGCTAATTTTGAATTACATTAAAGGTTCAAGCTTTTGCACATTTTCGTATTTATTCTCTGCCTTTTCAACACATTTCTATCTTTAGTGTTCCATTAATTAACATATCTTATTCACATGTGATTCTCATCTAAAAAGTATGTTAGAGGCCTCAAAATACTATTTACCCCTCCAATTTAATGTAATAATAATAATATCAAACATAAGGAGAGCTAGCAAGTGTGTCTCATCTAATTGTCGATAACTAGAATATAGCATGTGCTAGAACTGAAACTCTCTAAAAAAAATCAGAGATTCCTATTAGATCAGATATTTTTTTCCCGATTTCGATTTGGTATTCAATTTTCAATATTTTAGTATTAAGCAGGGGGATATGGTGATGATTGTGAGCAGTGGTAGAATGTGGAAAAAGAATTATTTAAAAAAATCATTAATTCAAAAGTACAATGTCGTTTAGATGTTCACGTGTATGTTATAATAAAAAATAAATAAAGATTAAGAATTTGTTCAAATTCTCTAATATTTTATTTTATTTTATTTTTTGATATGAAATCATGAACTTTCAGTTTTTAGTTGAAGGACTTGGTGTTTCAAACCTTCAAATTTCTTACAGTATTTTTCAAAGTCAAGATTATACTGACTTGTAGGCACATTTTTTTTTAATCAAATCAAAAAAATCCGTAGGCACCTTTTTTAATTAAGTAAAAAAATTAGTTCCATACTGAAAAGGTGAAAAAATCTCTCTCTCTCTCTCTCTCTCTCTCTCTCAATTCGACCACAATGGAATAATTGATGTGTAGTATTCTGTTCCACCTAATCTGTATGTATAGATAGATAATTTGAAATCTAAATAAGAGTTCACATTAGTGCATAACTTATTTAATTCAAGTGTAATCCTGAAACTTCAATTACATATACAATTAAATTTACTACTTTTAATAGCAATTATAATTAGTCCAAACCTTTTTAGTAATTATAATTAAACCCAAAACTTTTATAGTAATTATAATTAAGTTCCAATACTTCATAGAGATACCACAGTGACATGTTCAGTTTTTTTTTTTTTTTTTTAAAGGCTCTTTAGATCCAGTTCAGTTAAAAGTACACATAATAGGCTGAAAAAAAATAAGAGCCTTGCTACTTGTACATAATTTTGATTACATCAAGGTGTCCACCCCCTCACATGGGGGTGGGGTCCACTTGGAGATAATATTTTTTATTCAAGTGGGGCCCACCCTCATGTGAGAGGGTGGATACCTTGATGTACAAAAAATTATGTACAAGTAGATAAATTCAAAAAATAAAGATGATTTTTTTTAATCACATCAGTGTGTTGTAGTGATAGCAAAGAATGAAGCAGGAAACAGAATTGAATTGAAATTGAAATTGGATTAAATAGGCAATTCACATTATTATTAAAATGTACCAGGGACTCGTAAAGGAATGTTATATGGAGATCGATCGTAGTTGGATGTTGCATTATCGTGATCGTAATGGATTTCTTCCAGACAGTTTTGTTGCGGGAGTTGATGAGTTCATTCAATTTGCCTTTTCACAACCAGAAGTAGAAGATAAAATCAGGTGCCCATGTGCTAAATGTTGTAACATTAAATGATTGAAAAGTTTAAATACAAATCCCTAATGTGGTTTGACAAATAAACGGGCTAAACTTGAGAAATAAATAAATAAATAAATAAATAAAGGAATGAAAACACTAATAAAAATAAAAAAAAATGCAGTTTTTCAATAGGTAAACGTTTTCAAACAGCTAAAATCCATCGTTGTCATGGCATAGCAGTGAGTCTTGTAGGGCTCGTCGAGACGATTCCAAAATAACATTATAATAGTCGTTCTGACACCGTATGCAATTTCTAGAGCCATTTGAAGTTGAATCACATTCGAAACACTAATAAAAATAAGAAAATGCAGTTTGATAGGAGGTATAATAGTCATTCTGACACCGTATGTAATTTCTAGAGCCATTTGAAGTTGAATCACATTCAAATCACTTGTAACGATCCCAACGCTCCAAAATTGCCAATGTTTTGTTTTCATTTTGACTTAGCATAGTTGTAATCCAATTCGACGTGGAAAATGATGTTTTTTTTAAAATATATATATATAAAGTTATAAACCCTTATTAAGAAATTTGTGGCAAATCCCTTCAGGGCCACTGAGGTGAGAAACGACTGTAAACTTCAGGGCCCCGTGAGATTAGTCGAGGTGCACACAAGTTGGTCCGGACATCCACGGTTATAAAA
The DNA here is from genome assembly GCA_903798395.1 of Fraxinus floribunda. Taxonomy (NCBI): domain Eukaryota; kingdom Viridiplantae; phylum Streptophyta; class Magnoliopsida; order Lamiales; family Oleaceae; genus Fraxinus; species Fraxinus floribunda. Next base: position 15,331 of record CAIGRS010154303.1, on the reverse strand, counting down.
ATAAAAAAATAAAAATTTGTGGCAAATATTTTTCAAACTTTAAGTTCTTATTATTTATTTATTTTAAATTTTTTTGGTAAAATAGTTTTGGACCTAAGATTAATAATTTTTTATAGTATTAAAAAATTAAAAAAATGTTGATAAAATAAAATACTATTAAGGGGCTTTTGCTACACAGTCCATTCAGCTGAAAAACGACCGGCCCAATACTGATTGGATCCAATCAGCTGAAAAACGACCGACCCAAATTCACACTGTAACAAATTTATGCAGAAACAAATTTCATCAGAACTCATTGTCGCGCCCTTCTTTCTTCCCAAGTTCCCTCCCAAATTTTCATTAGATTCCCTCTACAAATTTCACAACTTCCCTCCTATTAGGGTTTTATATATGATAAACTGTTAATGTCCATATTTTCCCAAGATTTCACCACTTCCCTTTAATTTTTGATTTTTTTCGCATCCATGCCGAACCCAACTTTGTTGCATACAATATGCCTACAGTAAGATGGCACTCAATAACAAGAACTCATAGATTGCAAGATGATGATGATGAAGAAGAAGAAAAAGAATATTTTCCTTCGTGGGAACAAACTGGATCTAAGAATTCACGTTCTACAGATGAAGAGAACAATGGACCAACTGAAAGCAATACAAGTCCCAACCAAGGCACTCAGGTTGGAGTAGATGAGAATGGTCGTATCATCTTAGAAATAGAAGGAGGAAGGTATATACATAAGCAACATTTTTTCCCATTTTGTTGGTGTTTATTGTTTCACCTTTACCTCATTTTTTTTGGGTCATTGAACGAGGTCTACTGGATTGTGTTGAATGTTAGTTGTTATTGTAGTATTAACAGATTTTGTAGTTTTATTGATATGCATATCATCAAGTGGATTTTACATAAATACCTCAAAAAATCGTAATTTTGAAATAGATGAATATCAGACATTCAAATTTGCATAGTGTTTAACATTATAATAAAATGAGAATCTAAGAAGCATGCATATTTGACACATATATTCTTTTAATGAGAATATCATTTGTTGTGTAAAATTTAATGTGTAAACTCATATGTGGCTTAAACATTTGACAACGTTATTGTTGAGATTAGATAGTAATTTTGGTTCTGCTTCATAAGGCTGTTGTCTGGGTTTGAGTTTGTATATTGATGAGCTTTTTAGAGTTAAAGAAGGTTGTTGTTACCTACATGTCAAATGTTCACTAAAAAGTAAACAACAAATTGCTGGTGTTAGTCCACAGTAATTAAGTCATTCTTTCATTTTGAGATTTTTCTTTGCAATCCTTTATTTGAATTTTTTTTCTCTAAGTGGAATAAGTGAGTGTGTTTGTCTTTAATATGTAGGTTTGTAACTCCCTCCGCACCACATGATATTACTGATAATATGAAGGTATATCTTGGTTGGCCATTTTGCTTTTTTCGTAAGGTGCCACAACTAACTAAAGACCTGTTGTTTAAAAAAATTTCGAGTAACTTACTGTCCGCTTAATTTGTATCTTTGGGTATTCATTTTGTGTTGCATCCTTAGGTTTTTGTGTTAACTAATATATTGACTGTTATTTTATCTTAGGACAAATACAGCTGTCCAAATGAAAGGACACCGGAGGTGAAAAAGATTTGGGAAGAGTCATCAAAAGTAAATATCGGGAGCATGTTTAATGAAGCTTGAGAAGAGGCAAAAAGAAAATGTGGTATACTTGAAGAGAATCGAACTATAATCGATTTGAAGGGACGTGGGCCACACTGGATGAAACTAGAGCATTGGAATGAGCTCATTGACACATATTGGAACAATGAAAAATGGTTAAAGAAATCAGAAAAGGCAAGAAAAATCGATGTAGTACGAAGTCAGGATCCATATCTAAGCATACAAGGGGTTCAATACAATTTGCCTTGCACGCAAAGAGGATGGTATGTAAGACCAAACTTTATAGAAGTAGCTGGCTTGGTCGGAGTCAAATATTTCTTTGATCCTGGTTCCTTTATTCATTATTGACCATTTTTGTTTTACTTTGATCATTCTACTAATTCGTTTTCCATATTATAGCGTGAGAAAACTGGAAAGTCGCCACATGCTTCAAACTTATATGAATGTACACATGAGAAACCCCTGTCCAGGAGATTTCGTTGATAACAAGTCACAATGAGTATATGTAAGATCATTTAACCTCTATTTTGTTGTTCTGATACAATTGCAAACACTGGTGTCATTTGTTCTATTATAGAACTTCTATAGCTGCAATATATGTTTACCAGGCCTTCCTTGGGGACCATTGATATATAAAGCATTAATATTATAAGCAGATAACTAGTACATAAATAGGGAAGTTTACTTCTCTGGTGAAGGAAGAGGCTAGGAGTTCTTTTCTTATATTTATTCTTCTCTTCTCGATGTTGCATTCAACTTCTTAATACAAGATATACATAGATGATAGAGAGAATTAACTTATACGTGAATCAAAAGAAACAATTAGGTTTCCAATGACAGAAAGATTCTAGACCCAATCTGAAAGCATTTAATAAGTTTCTCTTTGTTGGGGAAGTAGACGATGTGTTATACTAATAGTGAAGATTAAGTATTTTTGAATGCAATATTCAGTTGTTAATGTGGGGATTAGGAAAAAAATGGTATAGTGACTAAAGGTCCGTGTCAACAGATTGTAGTGAAGATTAGCATGCTCAATGAAAGATGTGGTCCTTCCAAGGTATAATGTGAGGTACTAGAACGATCTTTTGTTTAACATCTTTTGCTCAATGAAAGATGTGGTCCTCCCAAAGTTTATTTTGTCATATGGCGTCGTGAGAACTAGTGCATTACATTGCAAACCGAACAATCTTTTGTTTAACATCTTTTTGTTTGTTTGTTCGGGTAAAAATGTTATATGGAAGTATTAGGTGATATTGGAACTTTTGAAGTATTTGGTGATATTGGAACCTTTGTATTGTCCAATTATGTCGATTAATGAAATCGACTTGGAGTTTTATATGATAAACGTTACATTTTATTTTTTAAAACCATTAATTTATACGAAGAAGAAAAAACAATATTGATATAGCCGTACTTACCAATGGAAGTGGCAATGTAAAAAAGACCTTGCAAAACTCCTACAAAACTAGTTGTTGGTGATCTCCAATAAACTACTATTGAAAAAAACCGTTGGTAATCACCAACGAACATTCTATAGAAAAAAAAGTGTTGGTGATCTCCAACGAACCTTCTATAGATAAAGGCCTTGGTGATGTCCAATGAACTTACTAACGGAAAATTTTCATTGATAATTTACCAACGGACCAATGCAATGGTAATGCCGTTACAAATAACATATTTGACGGACATTGGTGATTAAGCAACGAAATACAATACCATTGCTATTCCGTTGGTATATTTCCAACGAACCCTTTGGCCGTTGGTAAATTACTGATGGAGGTTTTACCAACAGATTCTACCAATGACATTTTGTCGTTAGAAAACTCATTTACCAACGAAAATCTGGGCTTCACCAAAGGAAATTTCCGTTGGTGATGGCGCACATTCTTGTAGTAAATTTGAGATCAACTATTTTTTTGAATTTTTTTTTATGGATTTTCAACTTTATCATCCTAAATAGTTATTTACTTATTTATACATGCAGATTTCATAAATAAGTAAATTTTTTCCATATAACTTATTTTAAGTATAGATAGAGTAAATTGTATAAGCTGTTAATGTGTGAAAAATGCCATTAAACTCATGTAAGCCAATCTCTGAATCTTAAATCAATGAGAAATGACATGCAAAGAATCACCAATTATATTCTTCATATTATGAAGCCAAACACAGTGCTATTAGGACATTAAATAAGAAGCTCATATTCATTTTATCATTCAATAAATTTTCTTTATTCCCCTATCAATAAGCATGTATATAATAATTTTCTCTATTTCATTTTTATATCTTGTGTGCAGATTTATCGGATGACATAGGGTACTAGATTTAGATCGGTGACTCCAAATCAGATGCACAAGGTACCAGATTTTATGATACCCTGCAGGTTTAATTGCTCAAGTCAAGAAGGCTATGAAGACACTTGTATTTCAATTTTTTTGAATCTCAACCATCTTTTTCTTTTATTGAAAATATAATAGAGCTTAGGTCAATCTAGTTAAAGATCATTCCACTTCTAAAGTCAATTCACCACACAAATGAACGTCATCCCATATCTCAAACATATGGTCAAAACCTACTCACAAGAGTATAATGTGTGTAGTACAGAAGATACATATAATAACATATATTAAGTACCCCAAACAAGTTCTAAATAAATTAATGAAAATATAATTCACCAATCATGACTTTACTAGTACTTGTTTTCAAAATAGCATGTCCAATAATAATAAAAAAGAAATATACTTTCATTTATTTATTATTGTTATAAATAAAGCAAACGTGCAAAAAGGAAACTCTTAATATATAATGAATGTAAGTACATGCATGCATGAATGTATAGATATCATGAAAAATGCAAATGCTTGCACATAAGTGTCTAATCAATGAGGCAAACAAGTGCTCTTATCATGAAGAGCAATATAAGGAACACCTTAATTATGAACATCAATTAGATTTGTGAGTTCACACTTCTTAATCCAAATCTTCTGAGAAGAAGATAAAATCTGAGTCAATTGAGTCATCAATTTAGTCAAGTAGCTCACTTAGTCGGTCAAAAAACTAACGTGTATAGTTATATCTTGATTGTTGTATCTAACCAAGGATTTACGACAATTAGGACTAATGTGACATAAAACACCACAATTATGACCCATTGGAATGAAATTAGGAACAATCCTAGATTTCAAACTTTGAACCTTAGGTGGAGAAAACCTATGTTGTACCGATGATTTCAGTTTTCAGACACCTTCATTCTTGTTCGTGTTCTTATTCAAGAGCCCGCGACACTTAGATCTTATGTGTCATACCTTACAACAATTGTGACATGTGGGGATGAACTTAGGAACAACTCTGGGTTTCAAGTTTTAAATATTATGCTTTTAGGCATGTACAAACTTATTGTTAGAAAATCACCACAAAATTTGTTTCATTATCGTCTAAAATTCTTCTAGTCTCATTTATTTTGTCTAGACCTATCTTGTTATCAATCTTCTTAGATCTACTAGAGAATGATTGAAGTTAGGTATTTGATTTTTCAAAATCACTCATAAAAAACTTAACCTTAACATTTAAGGATTCTTTTCCAACCCTTAAATCATTCAAACATCTAGTCGACTTCTTAAGCTTCGCTATAAGGCTCTCATCTTCTAACTTTAGTTCATGTAATTTCTTAAAGGTAGAGCTATTCACCTTTTTCATCTTAAGGCACTCCTTATACAGCTGGTTATAAACCTCTTGTAAACCCCAATCATCCTAGGATCCATTATCAGAATGTGATTGTTTCATCTAGTCAAAATTATGAGTCAAGGATCGCGGACTCAAGGATGCATCTGTTTACAGGACATAGAAACAACCTTTCTATATGGCGATCTTATATCTAAAATAAGGAGCATGATAATAGATAGGGAACACAAAATTTCATGAGCCGGTGGCTGGATTACTCTAATTCAGCTTCTTAAGAAGAATTATAGGTGAGAAAAATTGTTTTAATGTGAGGTTTTTTCCGTAATAATTTTTTTTCCCTTCTGGGATCATCGATGGTTTATCGAATGACATTTAATTTGTAATTTTTTTCATTTTGGCTCATTTTTTTTTTTTTTTTTCGTTTCTATTGCATTAGCTGCTTCTTTGGTGGGATTCTTTTCCTACACTTGTTCCCTCAAGCTTCTAAAAAATCTCTATTTTAATTTTAGGTGGTCTAATTATATTTACACTATATTTTTTTGTTTGTTATACCATATTTTAATTGCAATTTATGTTTCCAAAATTTGCTTACTATCCACTTATGTCTCCAACTTTCATTACATTTTATCATTAATCATTAATTAATTTAGTACATCTTGTCCACATTTTATGTCCAAATATTTTTTTAGCGTACTTTGAAATAAGGAAAATATATTTTGTTGAACTTTTATATTTGTTATTATTTTGTTTATTCAAAAATATGACGGATAAATAAGTCTTTTCATAAACTCTTTATGAATTACTTTTTATGAAAACTAGATGTGCTAATTAATGTAAATATGAGGATTAGAATGTGACAAATAAAAAATGTGTGACAAAATGTTGGGAAGTTTCATTACAATTAAATGTGATGCAAGAAACAAAAAGTTTGTTGTGAATGTAATTACCCTTTTATGAGGTCTCATAAGATATAGTTTTATTAAATTAAATTGATAAATTCTCATTCTGACTTGTATTTATGATATAGGAGAACTGGATTTGGAGCTTGAAGAAGTATTGGATAGAAAATTGACGAAAAAAGACCGCGTCAGGGGTAGTTTTGTCATTTGTCGCGACGGCGTTGGAATGGACTGAAATTTGACAGGTTGATTAGAAACGGCCCGAAAAATTGGACTCGGGGCATAGACACGAGATCTNGCGTCAGGGGTAGTTTTGTCATTTGTCGCGACGGTGTCGGAATGGGCTGAAATTTGACAGGTTGATTGGAAACGGCTCAAAAAATTGGACTCGAAATTCCGAAATCTCGGGATTTTAGCCAAATTCTTTCGTTTAAGCCTTCAAATAATTAATCCATATTTTCCGTTTTGAATTTTCGCTATTTTTGGAACGTTTTATTATTCTATGTTTTAGAGTTTCGTGTAACGCCTATTTAAAGGCCTTTTAAGGTTTTTTGGACATCACTGATTGAATAAAATGTTTTGTTCTTAGAGAATTTCAGTTTTCTTATTTTCAAGATTTACGTTGGTAAATCTTTTACTTCCGTTCTACGTCAATTTATCTGTTATAAGGGATTAATTTTATTTATTTATTTATTATTATTATTATTATTATTTCTCTCTATAGAGTCACTCTTTTTAGATCCCTTTGTCAATAGAGCGACTCGACATAGAAATTATTCCTTACGTCATAGTTATACTACACTAAAAACTTTGATATCTTGAAATTTTATTCGCATAACTTTTATCCCTAACAAAAATAATCAAATCGAGCATTTCCGTGTTATGAATGATTTCTTATTTTTCGTGGGGTGGGTTAGGAAAATGAAATGTTAATATCATCTTGTATTCAATCAATGTGGGGACTGTTTAGTGGCCCTACATTCATCAACTGAACATATACATTATTGTTAGATACAAACTCAGAAAATTGAATGAGGAGACATTGAGAGGGAGTAGTTAATTTTCAAATTTGGGGTCCATTTCTTTTTCTACAAACAACAAAGCCCACAAACCCACTGCCAAACTTAGTCCCTACACCAACTTGGAATCCTATCCTCTTACATTCTCCAACCTTCTTCCTTGCAACAATAATGCATGCAATGTTTGGTATCAAGCACATGAAAATGGTATGGGCTTCCAAGTGAGGTCCCCGCTATATCTCGACCGCAATCGGCCACAAACCGTACCATCATAAACAGCTGGGGGTCGTATGTAGATTCAAACCTCTATCACATGCATGAAATTCCATCCATGCGCATACGCTTGTCGTAATGTACGTGTATTGATTGTTCGTTACTTGGCACATGATGCGTTTCGTCTTTATTTGGTGGTCTTTGTCCCTTCTCCTTGTCCTGCCAATGAGAATAAAGGTTAATTATTTGGTCGATTGAACAATTGGAAAATTCTGGGTTAGGAGAACAACGATTGCGGGGGGAGAGGAGGGGTGGAGGAGACAGTTCATGTTGAGGATTGGGGGAATCGCTCTTTTTTTTTTTTTCCCATTCATTTTTCCTTTCAAATAGTGAATCACGTTAAAATCAGTTAGCTTTTGAATAGTTAAAGTGACGAAAATAATTAATTGGAAACTAAAGTGATATATATTATAAAAGTTACAGAAAGAAAGAAAAAGTTAATCTCAATACCACACCACACTTAGATTTGCACTTTAACTCCAATATTATTGATGTAGGTTATTGCCTCCACTTTATTCAAAAGTCATAACGGATGGCACAAATGTAATCCATTCTATATCACATCATATCTAGTCTTGAATCCATGTCAAGCTTAGTCTATTGGCTCTACTATGTTTTAAGCATGCTTATGCATGAAATTTATAGTTGAAGGACTCAAGGGAAATATAAAAGAGGACCGAAAATGATAAGAAGAATAATGGACCAAAGTGTACATTAAAAATAAAAATGCATAACATGCGATCGCAGGGCATAAGCTCTTACTCACTTTATGGAATGTAATTCTTCTTCCTTTTAAACCTACTTTGGAGGCGAAATTTGTAGGTACCAAGGTTTAAATAGAAAACGGGAAGAAAGAAACAAGAATTCTTAGTTCCAATTTACAACTTGAAGATTTTTTCTTTGATTTTGAGCAAATGAAATAAGGTGCAAAATGAGATTACCGAAGAATTGAAGAGATTCAAGGAATCAAGATTTATCCTTTTTTTTTTCCCCCTTTTCACACATCTAAAAGAGTAAACAAGTATTGTCATGGTCTTGTTATGTTAAAATGGATTAATAAAAAGGGTTTCGAAGTCTTAGTGCGTGCTTTTATGGACTTACAAATGCTTCTTAGGTGTTTCTTGGATTAACTTAGATAATTAGTTATAATAATCACTCAAACACAGTTTTACTATTTGATTAGAGTCAGTATTAACTATAACTAGACTAAGTACTAAATCATTGAGGGAATAATATCTAACTTACACTTTACTACTTGGATATGAAACTGTAAATTTGAAGAATTTTAGCGTTCAATTTTTTACGAAGTTGTAGGAGACTATAATATTTTGTTAGTTTTAGTTAATTATAGTTATAATCTGATTTTTTTTTTTTTACTTTATTTTAATTTTAATCTTTACTTATAAAAATACAGTGTTTTCCTTGTGACTTTTCAGCATCATACATACAAAGTTTGAGATACGTTGTTACATTTGATACAAAAAAATGAACAAATATTTAGGCTGATACGAAAGGAACAATAAGGGCTGTCAGTCGACCCAATTGTCGACTTGCTGTGGTAAGAAGTGCCAGATTGCCTAGTGGATCTACTGGAGAAATGGTAACTTGACCCACTGGAGTACCCCTCGCTTGGCCCACTAGATGACTCGCTTCTAGGTGTAATGATGATACTATACATTGAAAAGCACGAGTTAATATTTATCTAAATACGAGAGAAGATTGATCGGTCAAGGTACGAATGAATAGATAAGATTTTTCAATTTAAAATACTGTAGTTTACTAACTAAGTTTGATCTTACGTGCGAAATCATACAATTAACAAATAACAAGACACTTTTAATTATTTTTAGATGGTTAAACAAACAATCTAATTATCTTAAGATGAATTGCTGCAGTTTGTAATAAGAAAGCAATAAATAACACCAATTTGATGACGGAGAAACCTAACAGAGTGAAAACTCCGGAATCAAACTAGTTACTCGATTATAGACAATATGGACTACAATTCGTTTTCAGCCTATCAAATTTCACTAGTTCTCGCTGTTGTAATTTCTGTAAACTTCAAAATCTGTTGTACCCACCAACTTTCCGATCTTCTACAGTTATATGTTGTCTAGCCAACTACACTAGACTTCCCGATCTACTTCCCGTAACTTCCAAGATCTACTGTCTCCTTCCAACTTCCCGATCTTCTTCAATTGTCTCTTCCAAGTGGACTTCCAAAAATCTCCAATTCTTATACTTTTCATGTGCTTGCAGTCCAACATCTCTCAACCTCCAACAGCCTCTGAAGTTCAATTGAGAAAGTACATTCCTAAGGATGTTTAGAAAGTATGTGTTTTGGATTCTTCAATTTGATATTTACCCAAAGTGTGGTTGAAAAATCTCAAAACTAAAAAGAATAAATCACAAAGAAGGAATGTGTTCTTGGATATCTAAAGAATTATATAAGGCAAAAGACTAATAATCAACCACCACCAATTTCGTGCATATGTTTAGGTATTTATAGGAGAGGGTCATTAAGTTGAATGGGCCGAGAGAAAATACTTCAAAACAGCAAATTAGGGTTTTCCGAATCGACCGTCACTTGAGCGATAAGTTGGCGACAAGTGAGCGATGCACTGTCTCTTGAACGAGAGCTCGACGACAAGCGGATGACACATATTCTGTTTTGTCATTCGAGTAGTGTCCGGGCGGAGCCGTGTTTCACATCTTCTTATGCTTGAACTCTAGACCTCATAACTCAATTTATACAAATTGAACACTAGGTCCTTGATTTTCAAAACACGTTACAAATTAGTCATTTTGTCCACAGAATCGCCAACACTAAAAATTCAACAAACTCTCACTTTGGTATTCTGTGACAAAACTATAAAATAAGTCAAGAAAAACTAAATAGAAAATCTAAACTACCAAATTTTCATCAAATTGATGTCTCTTGCATTTTTTGTTAAACCTGTTTCCTGAAATCCAAACCTCAAATACCGAGTGTTAAAACACATGATACAAGAAAATGTAACAATTGAAGTTCATAATCATAAATAAACATGTTAGTTTAAGACGTGACATTAATATCAATCAAAACACCAACCAAAACATTTACATCACAAAACATCAAAACTCAAACAGCTTATGCATTATGATATAGAATGCAATGCAATGTCAATTTTCCCACTTACTGCAAACTCTCAACATATTTATGCAGCATGATAAATGTATCTATATCTCTTCCCCAACGACCCTTAAACATAAAAAGAAAATGTCAATGCATTCACTCTCTCTCCCCCATTTTGTCACAAATGACGAAGGGATAAAAAAACTTTTAACAGTGACAAAATCACTCAAAAATGTAGCCGTTAGCATGTATAAGTATAATCAATGTGCAGTAAATCTTCACAAATACTCAGTTCAAGTTAACATTAAGTAAATTATATAAGTGACTCATGTGTGTAAGGTGTAATGAAAACTTTGTAAGTAGGACTCCAAACCTTAATATTGTGAGAAATGACATGCTACACACACTGACAATAATCGTATTCATCTACCTATGAAAGTCAAACCATTTAAAGAGTATTAGGACCTTCAAATAAAAGTTCATTTTGTATTGACATTTTATTTTCTCCCCCTAACTTTGAGCATATTTTATTTTCACATCTTTCAATATTTTAAACTCATAATTACTTTTCCTATCTTAAATATAGGTTCTTCTCCATTAAGTGGCAAAAATGACCCATGTAATGAGCTTTAAGCTGGTTAACCAAAGTTATTTATCATAGATACCAGGTTATGAGAAATCCCGCAATAAGTAATTACTCTACTCAAATAGGTTTCGAAGAAAAACATAATATATTTAGCTCTTTTTTTTTAATACCAGGGATAAACTTGAACTTATGTCTAATACATAAGGTCAATTCATGTTCAAAGTCACATTACTAACATATGATTGTCATCCCAAGTCTCACACACACGGTAGAGTCCTACAACAATATCATAGTATGTGCAGTGCAAATGGTACATGAAGACGCATATACTAAGTACTCCATAAATAGCCGAAGCCAGCGATATAAACTTTGTTACAGCTCATCGATAACACATATACTTGATCAACAAACACATTCAATTATATTGTGGGCTTGTTTGGGCCAGATTTTAATCTAAGTCAAAGTCAAACAATCAATATCAACCACATCTTTCATGGGTCTCACATCTTTTTAACCACACATTTCAAAAACTTTTATCACAGTCCACTTAAAATTTGATTTTAATCTATACCAAACACCATCTATACATTATGCTGTAAAAACACTTTCCTGCATATTTATTTTTCAATTTTCAAATTTTTATTGTTTCTAATTTAAAATAAGAATGCACCAGGCAAAAAAAAAATAAAATAAAATCAAACACATAAAAACAATAATAAAAAAATACATGTGATTTCTACCTAGAAAACAAATAAACAAATATGATGCATGCATAAATCATATGATACAGAAAAATGGGAAATAAACAAATAAACAAATATGATACAATTATTCCCCCAGTACTAATTGCCACACTACAGAAAAATGGGAAAGGAAGTCTAAAACCCTTTTCTATAGGTTTCTTAGCCACCGAATTTTAGATAACCACCGATGAGACACCGGTAAGACTAACAATGACTATACAGTTTCATCCGGAGTAAATGCAACCTAAAGAACTACACTTCAGTAAAATAGTTGTTGAAACTTTAAGAAACTTTATATATCTAAAAAACCTAATTGATTAATTGTCAAGATCCTCCATGTCAAATAACCAAAAAACTAATAATGTGAAACATACCTTAATTGTTTGAAAATAATTCTTTATTATTGGATCTTGATACCAAATCTCGAATCTTAATTATAGGCACTTTTGGTTCTAATCTTGATATTGGCTTCTTACTTCATAATCTTGATTGTCTTGTTCTTCAATTTAATTGCTTCAATCCTTCTTCTTGATTATGGGTTTTTGATATTCTTCTTCAATATGCTTTCTCTTGTACTCTTGTGTCGATGGGAAGGTAAAGAATGAGAATTTGCATATGAATTGAGAACCATAATCATATTCATAGTTTTCATATGTATTTGATACATCGTCAAAAAAAAAACTCTAATGAATCCGATGTCTGCACAAGATCGAATACCCAATGACCATGTAGTCATTATTGTCCCCTCAAGTCCGAATTATCACCTCTCACCTCCCCGCTCCTCTCATCCGCACAAAATCAACTATTGAAGTTACCCTTAATTTAAGAAATTTGTAATCTAATTCTTGATTTATAAAACACAATCTCTCTCACTTTATCCATAATTATATGCAGGTAATATCAATTCCCAATACTGTATAACTTGATCTTGGGACCTTAGTTCAATCATTACACATTTCTATGAGATTCAATTAATTCACAAAATGCAAAAAAAAAAAAAAAAAACACAAATAAGTAGGCTGTCTAATTGATTCTCATATAAAAACCAAGTAAAAATCAAACTTTTGAAGTTTGTATCCTTTAATCAAACAAAATTTGTTTCTTGATCCCGAAAAAAAAAATCCAGTTTTCCAAATAATAATAATAATAATTCTGAAATTAAATTCTCAAAAAAATTCTTGATTTTGAATTTTAGGGCTAAAATTCGCACCCTTAGATTGTAAAACACAGGTATGAGTTTCAACCCCAAAATCTTTTTTTTTTTAATTGTTAATGGTTTAACATGGAGTCATATGTGATACCACTTAATGAAATTTTATGAAAGTTTATAAGACTAGAAAACCTAATTGATTAATGTCAAGATCATCCATGTCAAATCACAAAAAAATTAATAAAGTGGAACATACCTTAATTGTTTGGGAATAATTCTTTTATTATTGGATCTTGATACCAAATCTTGAATCTTGATTATTGGCATTTTTGGTTCTTGAGGTCTTGATCTTGATATTGACTTCTTGCTCCATAATCTTTATTGTCTTGTTTTTCAATTTAATTGTTCAAATCCTTCTTTTTTATTGTGGGTTTTGAATCTTCCTCTTCAACATATTTTCCTCTTTTATTCTTGTACTGTTGGAAAGGTACAAAGAATGGAAATTTGCATATGAATTGAGCCCCATCGTCAAATACAATCCTAATAGATTCGATCTTTACACATATAATTTGGGAAAAATTAGGCATACCACCCTAAAAAATATCATCTTTGATTAATACCCATCAAACTAAATCAAAATTATATTATCGTATTAATTACTTCTCTCAACAATCTCACTCTCGTCTCTGAGTCTCTCGCCTCGATGCCGTCCATTGGCAAAAGAAGAAGGTAAATGTCTCTCATATCTCGACTTCTCGCCGCCTTCCACCACCAACCGTCGGTACCCTTCATCTATTTGGTTAGTCGTACTATAAACATTACAAATTTATTGTCGCCTTTTGCACATGTCAAATTGGGATTTTGAAGAGAAATTTATTTCACTTTTATACCTAAATTTCCTCAAATTCTTATATGTAAAAGATCTAGGTTTATCATTGTAAGCGGAGCAAGATTTTGGTAAAATGAAAGCTGTGACTGAACTTGTGGAGGAACATGTTGTGGGTTCCATTTTCAGATGGATGAGCTTATTTGTTTGAGAATGTCGATTATTCTTCTCCGGTCTAGGTATTGAGTTTAGGGATATTGATTATTCTTCTCGTTGAGGCATATATTTGTATGCTTGTTAACAGTAAATAATACAGTTTACAAGGTAATTATAAGCTTCTGCTTTTTGAGCTATGCCCCCGTTTGAGCCTCTTATTATCTCATTAAAATGAAAAATATGACCGTTATCCATCACATCAACATTTAAATTCAAAATTTTTATTTCTTGTGTGGGCCCCAATAATAGTTATATTTTTCATTCTTATTCTACAATAATTTAGCTCAAACAGAGCCTACTTAAAGATGCTTATTATTTATTAGGCTACTATATTCCCCAACTAGCAGAGATTATGCTACTATTCAACAAGAAAGAAAATATGTTCCACTTGAAAGGAATTGTGTAAGTTGCCTAATCTTTAAAAACATGTTCTTTGCATTACTTGAAAAAATTGTGAATGTTTTGTGACACATTCAGGGAAAAATAGATTGAGATCATGGGTTGAAATAAACGATTTGGTACAAATAGCTTAGGAGTGGAAATTTGAAAATCACAAAATTATCCTTAAATGTTTTAGTTATATTTTGATGATGATGATTTCTGCCGAATGTTTTCCAGGGGAGTGGGGTGGACTTGGGGAATGCGGGAAAAACAACAGTTGGATCTGAACAAGTCTTGACAAAAGATATCTAGCTCGGAGAGGCATCAAACTTACCACTAATGTATTGTATTTTCAGAATGTGGCACAATGGATTTTATCATTCGTGAAGGACACAACAGTGTAATTTTTGTCTTCGTTGCTCGAGTTTTGACATCTTTGTAGACTTGTTTGTACAACCGTTTCATTCGCTAGGTAAATTCCATACAACAATGTATGGTTATATGTAATCAAAGATCCACATGATTCACATCTTTGTCGATATGTAACCAAACATTTCGAGTTAGATTCACCATTCACCGTAAATGGACATCACCAAACTTGAGAACCAGATTCATTGAGGGCACAAATACCATGGAGGCCACATGTTGCGAAGACCAGGGACGGATCCAAGATTTGATCCAAGATCGGGTTACAAAATTTTAAACCGGACTAATACGCAAAAAAAAATAATTTTACACATGAAAACTTTTGGTAAAAAAAAAAGGAAAAACCT
>CAIGRS010154295.1:0-10523 GCA_903798395.1 Fraxinus floribunda | reverse complement strand
TTAAACCGTCCCACTCCGTTGGCCAATGGATCAAAACTGTTAATAACGTTGTCTACGTAGCTGACAGAATGACGACGTTGCACGTTAAATTATTAATTGGATGCCACATCAACGCCATGTGTGACATGAGTTACTCATCGAACTTTGCTCAATGCCACGGATTACTCACCGAACTTCCAAAATTGTCTCGTTGGCCACCGAACTTTACTCTGTTCAACTCCATCACTTACCCAAATTAAGATGGTGTTTGGTGGGGATTAAAATTGAATTTTTTGGTAGATTGTGATAGAAGTTTTTTAAATATGTAGTTGAAAAGTTGCGGGACCCGTGAAATAGTTAGAGACACATTTTGTTTTATTTAATCAAAGATAGATTCAATTATATTATGAAAGGCGTGTTTGGTTCAGTTCGGTTCCGTTCTCGATTCTAGACCAAAAGCGAGATTCAAATTTGACGGATTTGGTTCAATTCTCGATTCTAGACCAAAAATTGAAGAATTAAATCTCTCTAAATTTTTTTATATTGGATAAATCAAATCATTTTAATTTTTATTAAACAAAAATTTAGGAGTTGGATCATTAATCACCTAATTAGTTAATTTGTTTAGAAAAAATTAAAATAATTTGATTATCCAGTATAAGAAATAAAAAAATTTAGAGAGATTCGGTTCTTACTCTAGAATCGAAAATCGAATCGAACCCGTCGGTTCTCAATTCAGATACTCGTTTGAGTATTTAATTTAAAAAGAACCGCTCGATTTGGTTTGGTTCGGATCCAATTTGATTCAATTCGGTTCGGTTCGGTTTAGACTTTTTGCACAGCCATAATCGTCACTACCAAACACGCCTTTCATAATATAATTGAATCTCGTTTTGATTAAATAGAACAAAATACGTCTTTAATCATTTCATGGGTCTCACTACTTTTCAACCACATATTTTAAAAATTTCTATCACAATCTACCAAAAAATTAAGTTTTGATCCCCACCAAACACCATCTTAATTTAGGGGAGTGATGAAGTTGGACAGAGTGAAGTTCGATGGCCAACGGGACAATTTTGGAAATTCGATGGGTAATCCGTGACATGGAGCAAAGTTTGGTGAGTAACTCATTTGCACACATGACGTTGACGGACATCCAATTAACAATTTAACGTGCCATGTCGTCATTCTGTCAACCACGTGGACAACGTTGTTAACGATTTTGATCCAGTGGCCAATGGAGTGGGACGGTTTAAAGTTGAGTGGTCAGTAGAATAAGTTTTAAAGGTGAATGAGTAAACCGTGACATGTATGAAAGTTCATGGTTATTGAAACATGGGAAAATCCATATGTATCGAGGAGGGGGTACCGAATGGTGTATCCCCCTCACAATAATGCCGACCCCATCCCCACATGTATTAAATAATGTCGACCCGTGGTCCCCACTTCCTGATGTAAGTGAGGTATAAAATATTAGATAAAAAATTATGTACAAACATCTAACTCAGGAAACGACCTCTAAATCCAATAATTAATTCGAGGACGCGCCGCCGTAGATGCGCGAATGATAGCCTGTGGATCTCTCTTAAGGTACTTCTACAGTTTCACGGCCTTCAATTATACAATTTATGTAATAATTATTCTACATTCAAAAGATTACATTTGTAGAGTCAACTTCCTAGCTCGAAGAGCCATAAACACTTGCGTGATATCAAAGGCCTTGCACTCCTTTCAGGTTCGGGCAAACGAATAAAGTACTTTTTTTTTTTTTTTTTTCCCTGAATTCAGATTAATTATCTCGCAAAGGTGGGTTTATGGTATAATTTGAAATTCTGAATTTGTTTGCAGAAATACTGTTGTTATCATGGTTTGGAGTATGTACTAAAAATGGATGTTAAAAAGGGCTTGCAAGATATGGACCGGAGAAATCGAAAAGTAACACAAACATGGAGAGCCAAGTCTACTCAATCAAGTTCTTCGGAGGGTAATTTTTATTTCTCTGCAGCATTTTAATTTGCAACTAAGCCCACACATGCACTAGTGTTTATGAACCCTCTGGGTGAATGTGCAGGAATTTTTATGTTTGTCTAACCCTAGAAAGTTTACTTGCCAGTTTTACTTAATAGTAAATAAGTTTTAACATATTGGTTGAAGTTCGAAATCATTAAAAGCATTTTTGGGAAGTGTTTATAAACGTTTTTGTTTTATAAATGGATAGAAATGAACGTGGATAAGTGGGTAGTACTTATGAGTCTGAATGAAAAGTGACTTGAATATTTATGAACAATTTATAAACGTGAGCCATATATAGGTTAAGTTACTTAGGTTGACAGTATGGTATGAACTACTCTGGAGTAGGGTAACTTTTTCTTTTTCCTTTTTTTTTTTTTAAAAAAAATTAAGAGTAAGTTTTTCAAATGTGTTTGGAAGTAATTTATGCTTATTTTTAAGCTTAGCAAAACATGCTTACCGGTGTGAAGTGTAGTTTTACCATTCATGAATTATTAGTTTTAACTGCACGGAAAGAGAAGAAACAACATAATTGGATCACATAGGGATCCAAGAGCAGGGGCAGGGGCAGGGTCAGGGTCGGGGTCGGGGTCAGGGGAAGGTCGTATTCAGAGTGTGTATTTGTATGTGATGGTGCTGGTAGATGACGAAGAAGTAAGGATTGTTTAGTTTCATTTTCTGGTCGTACTCTCTTTCCTAAATTATGCCTCAGAAAATGGCTATGCTCTTGTTTACCCATTCTTGATAATGTTTTTAGAATAAAACAAGTAATAGTGCCTCAAAAAGAAAACTTGGAGTATCTGTTGTTATTTGACGTTCACGATCAAATATTCTCTAACTAAATCCCCAAAAAATTGGAAAATAGGACATTCATGATTCAACCGCAGTTAAATATTCTATGAATTCCAACATATGGATCTACATCATTTAATCATCAGAACACTTTGCAAAAAATTTAGTGGTTAGTATTTCTCACTCCGACAAGCTCGCAAAGTGGCCTAAGCTGAGAGATCAGCTCGAGGTAATTTCTCCTTGCCTCGTAATTTTTTATATATGATTTGGATTTTTAGTCTTCAGTTGTCTGATCGTACCAATCAGATAAAGATCAAGGACCATTGCTCGGCAATGTGCTATGTGATGCGGACTTTCAGAATATTGTTGAAGCATGTGAAAGTTGATATAAAAGTTTCACCTGTTTCAGGAGGAGGTGAAAAGCAGGAAGTACAAATCCGAGTGGAAGAAGCCCATCGTTCTATTTCCTCGACTCTTTTAAGAGCCAGGTGCGAAAATCCTGACCCTGAAGTTGTGAACAAACCAGTTGACCCAAATACATGTTCTAAAGCAGAAGGCAGCGACAAGGACACATATTTAGAAGGAGCATTAGCGCCTCATCAGAAGCATTCAATGTCAATGGAGGCAAGTTCCAATATTGTATCTAATTTACTTTCATTTTTCTTGTTTATCTGGTCTAATTAACTTTGACTGATAAAATTTGTTTTCCTAATTCTATCTCTTAGCTTTTGTACAAACTTTTGAGCTTACAGTTTCTTTTTCTTCTCTATGAAGTCAAATGATTATAATCATACTCAACTCAACAAAGCCCTATTCAAACTTATGGTGGTGTCTTCTACAGTTATATGTATTTTCTTTTTCCACTGAGCTCTATGAAGTGCCGTCTGCAAATTTAAGTAATGAAGGTTAATCGTGTAACTAGCTCATGCCATGTGATTTTAGGTTGACCTTTTCTTTATACTTGTCGTGCACTTGTCAAGTCGTTTTTGTGAATTGTGCATTGGAACCTACATTGAGTATACCCAAACCATTTTAATTGGTTCCTATAACAATTTATCTTCAGTTAGCACCACTTTAACCTGATCAGTTTTGTATTACGTTGGTAATATACCTTTCCTTATTTTACCAACAATCCATCTCAGTACTCTAATCCCACACACAATTAACTTACATAACGTCGTTCAAAATTTCATAACATCTAATTCCATATAACATCATAGGTCTTAGAGAGGACCTATAGAATTTCCCCTTTATTTTTATAGGAATTCGTGACTCCCACAAAAAACATAGACATCTTCTACTTAACCTGCCCAAACTTAATCATTTAAGTGACATTACCGTCCTGGTGAAGTAATATTTAGACATTTTGCATTCAGTCTTACTCCTGATAATTCAAAGAGGAAATTTTTAAGGAGGACCAAAGTAGCGAGATAAAATGAACAGTAGCTTTATAGAATTTTTTAATAGAGGCCATCTTTCTTTCGTCAATTTTTCATAATCTGAAATCGTCCTTCTGTTTAAAGAGAATTTCTCGATCTTCATTTTCCAAGTTTTTACCCAAAACATGGGAAGCAACAATGTCTCTCTTAAGCTCATGGGTTAGGTCACTCAATTGATGGTGGTCGAATGCCCTATAAATTTTAGCCTTCCTTCAGTGGATACCACTTGTTTTTCTGATGAAATGGTTATAGCCAGACATACAAAACATTTGGTCATATATAATAAATCGCTCCATTGGAGCAATTTGGAAGGGAGTTAATGTAAGAAATGGATTTGTGGAGTTTTACATGAGTTTTTGTATGTGTACGAATGTAGAGAACATGAAGTATACACGCACAAACTTCACGTCAACTCATCCAACTTGGACAAATAGAGCGCCCATGCCAACTCTCCAAACTCAACCAGTTGTGAGAGTTGGTCAAGGTGGCCTGCCACTTTGACTGAACTATTTTTAGTAAGATTTAAATAGTTATTTGATTTATTTTAAGTTAAAAGAATACTATTTCACAAAAAATTAAAAATATAGCCATTCTTTATCCTGGCCTTCAAAATAAGATTTTTAGAAAAAAAAATCGTCTAATTAAATTATGCTCAGTTTTATTCAACTAGTTCTGTTTCCTTATGTTTTAAGATACTCCCTGTACTCCCCTTTAGAAATAAGACCCTTTTTAGGTATGCTTATGAATATATGAAGTTGGTATGCTCATGAATACCAACCAGCTAAGTAATGAATAAATAGAAATGTAATATTTTTAGATTGAAGACCAAAAGGCAAAAATAAGTGTGATTGGTGCCAAAACAGAATGCCAAATAAAATGTCAAAGTAGAAATGCATACTTGACACAGTCTAGAGAGAAATACACTAGGGAAGGCAACCTGTTCTTGAGAGATAACTTCTCATATGCTAATAAGCTAGATGAATACACTTCTTTATAGCATATGCTAATAAGGGATGGATACAGTTTATAATGGAATCTGGATTTTGTCTTCTTTTTTATTTTTTTTTATTATCATCCTTCCAAGTTAGGCATAAAGGTTTGCCTCTACATAACAATAAATGCCTCAATCTATTTCCTTGAAAGACCAAGAGGGATAATTATTCATCAAGGATTTATCATTATTGGTTCCAATGTTGACTAAATCACAGAAAGTGCACAAAAAGACTAGAAATCTCGTAAAATAGACCTGTGGTTATTTGGATATTGACCACTTAGAAATTTTGCTGAAGTAACACGTTTGAATAGGCATTCTTTGTTCAATCTGGTGCATAAGCGTTTAGAACTTCTTGTAGTAAGAATTGAAATTGAGAACTATATTGAAATAATCTTGCTTTGTATTGATTTATGATTGATTGTTGTAAAAAAATGTACAATGTTATTACCTAATTCTATTTATACAAGGAAATTTAATTCTAAAAGGAAATAAATTAAAATCCTAATGTAAAAGAAATATGATTAGAAAGATAAAATCTATTTACAACTACAAAGAAACTAGAAAAGATGAACATAATTGAAAAGATAAACGCAACTAGAAAAAATAAATCACAATTGTAGCAGGAAACTATTAATTAATTGTCATTGTGTACTATATCAATCCTCTCCACTTGAATAAAACTCGTCTTAAGTTTTGCAGCTGTAAGGAAAACTCATCCGGATGACTTCTCGAGACAAGATTTGAGCTGGTTCGGCTGCTGTTGATGAGAACTGTTACCTTTGTCTACGAAACTTGATTCAACACATAAATTCGGTGAAGCAATAGGCACCGAGACTTTAGCTCCTGCACCTTTAGCAGACTATCTTTAGCCTCAATAAAGTTATCATCATCCACTGAATCAATTTGAGAACGCGTAAGAGATACATGAGGTAGATTATATGTAGCGATTTGAATCTTGCTTGACTTGGCCACCTTACTTTCCCAAAATAGATCATGTAATTGACTCTTCTGGTTCGAGAAACTCTTAGATTTTCCCTAAATTAACTTAGTGGTTTCAGAATCTTGTAATGTTTCACTAAGTGCCTTATGATCTAATTTCGCCACAAGAATAAGGGAAAAAGGGGAGAAAATCTCCTAAGGAGAGGTAGAAATTGCCGTAATTACAATTTAACTAATTTTGGAGAAATCTAAATATGGTACAAGAATAAATTAAGCCCTTGTTTGACACCCATTAATTTCTCTTTCTCATTCTTATTTTTCATTTCAACCACACATTCTCCTAATAAAATAATATTACACACAAATCAAAAACTTTTCATCACTTTTCCACCACACATTCTTACATCAATCACTATTCTAAAAAAAAATTTCAACCCAAAATAGGTTTCAAACAGTTCACTTTTCCAACACACATTTCTTATATCAATCACTATTCTAAAAATTATTTCTACTAAAAATGGGTTTCAAACAGGGGCTAAATAAAATCGTTATGATTTTACTCCCTCTCAAGTTGGATGGTACATGTTAACCATATCCAACTTGCAAATGAAATCTTCGAAACTTTTTCGCTGTAGTACTTTGGTAAATATATCCTCAGTTTGCTCTTTTGTAGGAACATAGGTCATGCAAATAACTCAACCTTCAACATTTTCTTTAATGTAGTGTCTGTCTATTTCAACGTGTTTAGTTCGATCATGTTGAACTGAATTAAAGGAAATATTGATGGCTGCTTTGTTATCATAGTAGAGTTTGATTGGAAGTTTTACCGTGGCTTGTAGTTCTTCCAAGAGTTTCTTTAGCTGTAGTCCTCATATTCCTTGGGCAATTGCACTAAACTCCACTTTAGCATTGCTTCTTGCCACTACATTCTGTTTTTTATTTCTCCACGTTGCCAAGTTTCCCCATACGAAAGTATAGTATCCGGTAGTTGATCTTCTATCATCTGTTGAGCCTGCCCAATCTGTATATGTGAATACTTCTACTTTCATGTTCTCACTCTTTGAAGAATAATCTTTTTTCAGATGAGCCTTTGATATCTGAGAATTCTTTATACTGCTTCCATATGGATTTCCTTTGGTGAATGCATATGTTGACTTACCGTGCTTACTGCAAAAGCAATGTCTGGTCTGGTATGAGATAGGTAGATCAATTTTCCATCTAGTCGTCGGTAACTATCCTTCTCAACTGAATTCCTCTATCCTATATTCTCCTTCATGTATCAACAGGTGTGTCGCATGGTTTGCATCCAAGCATGCCTGTTTCTATCTAGAGGTCATGGATATATTTTTGTTGTGACATGCTAATACCTTTTTTCGATCTTGTCACTTCCATTCCTAAGAAGTATCTCATTTGTCCAAGATCATTCACTTCAAATTTAGTTGCTAGACTTCTCGAGTCTTTCCATCTGAATTGTGTTATCTCTAGTTAAAATTATATCCTCCACATATACAATTAGAATGGTCTTCTTCCCATTTTTTGCTTGGTAGAAGAACATAGTATGATCTGATTGTCCTTGTTGATAATCTGAGTCTTTCAACACCTTTGCAAATCTATCAAACCATGCTCTCGGTGACTGTTTGAGACCATACAATGATTTCTTGAGTTTACAAACTTTGTGTTCCTCATTCTTTTTACAAAATCTTGGCGGTAAAGTCATGAAGACCTCTTCTTCCAGTTCCTCATTGAGAAATGCATTTTTGATGTCTAGTTGTCGAAGAGGCCAGTTCAGGTTAACTGCCAAAGACAGTAGGACCAGAATTGTATTTAACTTTGCCACTGGTGCGAATGTTTCTGCGTTGTCAATGCTATAAGTTTGCGCATATTCTTTTGCAACAAGACGAGCTTTTTATCATTCTATTGATCCATCAACTTTATACTTCACATCAAAGTCCCATTTGCAACCTACAAGTTTCGTTCCTCTTGGCAGATTCATAATCTCCCATGTATCACTTTTTTCTAAGCCCGCATTTCCTCCATCACTGTTTCCCTCCACTTTAGAACTTTCAAGGCTTCCTGAATACTCCTTGGAATTGTCATTGGAAAATCCTTCTGCTGCATATTTTTTTCAGGCAAAATGGCATCCCAGTTTTCTTTGATGGATAGTATTTCCAAAAATTTAATGAAGCAGATGCACAAAAGGGGCTTCAGAACCAACATTCAAGCTATTATTCTGCGAACCAGTCTGAAACAATTCATGTGATTGCTGAAATTGAGCATGATCACTAGAAGGACTTCCAGCTGATAAGGACTCGCCAAACCTTTGGTAGGAGTGATGCTCTGAGAGCACGTGTGAAAGCAATTGTTGCTGCTGGTGCACAAACTCTTCCTGCTCCTCCTGTTTTTGTTGCTGCTTAAGCAACAACAATTTTTATACAAAAGTGACAACTTCTGTGATGCAACTGGGGCCTGGGAGTGTGGCTGCAATAAATGCTGCTTTTGCAATGAACTTAACAGTTGTGGATCTTGAGAGGGACCAGAAGAGAGTAGTTTCTCTGGGGTTAACATGCTGGAAGGATTATGATAGGCTCCCAATCAAATACACCTATTCTAGAAGGATCAAAAGGGCGGGAGAGGGTAACGAATTCTGTTGACGCAGGGGAAGTTAGTTACCAGGGGGATTATAAATAGAATAATGGCAAGGAGTCTACCAAGGGAGAATACTGTGAGTAAAATAATAGTAGGAGAGTATGTTCCTCTCGAATGACCTCTTATGGTTACCATTTTAAGTTGTAATTTTTGATTCCATTAATACAAATCAGTTCCTGTTTCCTTTCCGTTCTTCATTGTCAACACTAATTAGATCTATCAGATTATTAAGAGTTTGTTCTAATAGATTTGTCATCGATTCCGTCGATTCGTTGTTCGAGTTTGTCGAGCTTCCATAACTGCTTGCCACCAGGACATTTGTTGGCCACTGGATTAAGGCAATTTTCTTGCTCTGATACCAATTTGGTGCGAAAGCGTTTATTAATTTTTGTAATAAGAATTGAAATTAAGAACTATATCGGAATAATTTTGCTTTGTATTAATTTATGATTGTGATAAAAAAGTGTACAATGCTTTTATATTTATAGGCAAAATCATTCCCTAATCATATTAATATAAGGAAACTTAATTCTAAAAGGAAATAAATTAAAATCCTAATCTAAAAGAAATAAGACAAAAAGATAAAACCTATCACAATTATAAAAGAAAACTAGAAAAGATAAACATAATTGAAAAGATAACACAACTAGAAAAGATAAATCACAATTGTAGTAGGAAACTATTAATTGTGATTGTCTACTACAACACAATCCTAGAAGGGTCGTCCAACATTTTCTACATGTGGTCCTTTTGCTCCGAGAACACCATATGTGGTATCTATACATATTTTTCACCCATAAAGTAGTATTCAAGAGCCGATTTCAAAGAAGAGAAAGTAGTTACAAGAGAACTAGGATTGCAATTCTGCCTCGTTAAAACAAACAACGAAGAACTTGAACAAAGCCTTTGTTATGCCTTAACAACTCCAACCCCATCTCTTCTACATAATTTTTCTCAATATAATCACAGACCCTTCGTAAATACTCTTGATAAAAACCCATCATAATAATGTCTAGGTACCATGTCACAAGCATTCTCTAGATCCACAAAACCCGTTGTCCCTAATTGAAGACATTACTGTCATCTGTTGAATCACATTATGGAATACAATAAAATGACATTTTTCTTTTGAGGCGGCGTTGAGGCACCATTATGCTTATTGTAAAATATAAAGCCTAATATTCAAGTTCCAGTAGTTGGCTTATTTCCTTCCTTGGATATTATCACAGGATGTTATTGGCTTTTCTTTCACATGTCTCCATATTGATTTCTTTACTTATTTAGTGTATTTGGAAAAACCTATGCACGTTGTTTGTAATATGAATCACTTTTTGAGAAGGCGTGCACTATTAGTAGTGGGTTGGCATGCGATGAGACTATGGATGCTCTAGGAAAGAATAAACTTTTTAGTTACCTTTTTTTTTTCTTTTATAAACTTCGAATTCGTCATCTCTTTACTGTCTTCACAGTTGAAGATAATATGTACCAACTTATAGTTCATGTTATCAAAGTTTAAAAAGGCGAAACTAAGTACTGGGGCGGTTTTTCTTTATGAGACGAGGCGTAAGCCTCACAAAAAACAAAAAATCTAAGTAAAAGAATTATAAAATAATACAAAATACAAAAAAATTAAAGTTGGAGTGCATAGTAAATATGATATATAGTCATTAGCATATTGAGATATAATTCACCTTAAGAAAGAAGATGTTTAGCAAAAAAAA
>CAIGRS010154268.1:0-12655 GCA_903798395.1 Fraxinus floribunda | reverse complement strand
ACAAAAGGCCATTTTTGTTGTAGTGGATCTTTTCCAATGTAAGTTCATATGTAAAATTGTAGCTTTTATTCTTGAAATTAAGTATATCTATTACCGCACACCCTCCAACCACTTGGTAATATAATGTAAAAGAGTTACAAAGAAAGAATATAATAATTTATATTACCATTTCCTTAATATTAGAAGCTATTACTAACAAGAATTAAATAAAAAAGTAACTAAGCAAATATTTTGAGGTCATAAACCTTTTCAAAACTTTTGTTCTAACGCAAAAATCCTATTAGTGGATGGAGTCAATATAGAGGATTGAGGAATCGGGGTGTGGACTAGCTGCGGGATGGGTTTTCCGTCTTGACTTTTACTTTTATTTTTATCTTTTTAAAATTATATTTTTATTAAAAATTCATTTCCCACCTTGACTCTTGTTTTTTTTTTTTTACGTTTCTAAATTTTTTTTGTATTTAAAAATCCATTTCCATTGACTCCCATTTTTTATTTTTTGTTTACATCACAGTAAAGTAAATAAGATAATTAGAAAATAATAAATTACTGAAATGCAAAAATTGGAACAGCAATAAAGATATTTTTATCCATATCATGACTTTCTAAAATCCCTAGCAAAGCATGTTGCCCGACACTGATGTCATCCCCTAACTACGCACTATTAGAGAAAGTTGCACGTCACAAACAAGTGGCGTGAGATTGTGGCAAAATTAAAGAGACCTCCCATTAGGTTTCAACAAGTTGAGAGACATCGTCCACTTTCAAAAATTACAAAAACTTTTTTCTTTCGAGTTTTGAAGAATGGGTATCTCCCATGACACACCATTCATTTTCAATAAATACACAAACCTCCCTAATTTCATGTTTAAGTAACACGTACCTATCCACTAGAAAATTATTAGATTGTTGAATAACAGAAACGTCCCTTTTTTCATGTATTATTTAAGGTAATGTTTAAATTCATTCATTGGATAGTTAAAGGTAAACCTTAAACCAACTCTGAGAATTTGCGTATGCAGGTGATTTTCTGTTTCTCATACGTATCCGCTATAACTAAGCCAATGAGCTGTGCATATGCATGTATATGTAACGGAGCTTCGAAATAAGGAAAAATTGCTTTGACTAATCGGATTCTCTGTATTTAGTCTCACACTATTCAGATGTTCATTGTTTATTGATTCAAAACAATACTGTGAATTTTGTTCATTGTCACTCAGTTCCATTGTGTTAATTTGATCAGTTATTATTTAGAGTAGTGTAGTAAATTTAAATTGTAGCTGGAGTAAAACATCAACATATAGATTAGTATTCTTAATTGCGATTTTTTTTTTTAAAGTCAAGTTAGAAGTATTTGT
Organism: Fraxinus floribunda; assembly: GCA_903798395.1. Lineage (NCBI taxonomy): Eukaryota > Viridiplantae > Streptophyta > Magnoliopsida > Lamiales > Oleaceae > Fraxinus > Fraxinus floribunda. The sequence continues at coordinate 11,297 of CAIGRS010154268.1, read as the reverse complement.
ATATTCGAATGGTACATTTGAGGTGGTGCCTTCGATGTGCAAATGAACTTAATTGACAAACATGCGGTCCATGGTCTTTAGTAAGTGATGTGGATAAGATGCAACATATACCATTCGTTGATGATATTGTTTTAGTTGACTAGATTCAATTTAAATCAAGCATCTAAATGTTTTTATTTTGTTTTTTCACTTATGAATTGCACTAAAGCCCTTAATCTTTGCTTACTTTCGCACTTATGTGCATACATTATTTTGTTGCTTTCTTATTCTTATTCTTCCATGTATTAGCACATTTTGTCTCTAATAATGACTTATATCCAATAATCTAACATTTTGCTTTAATTTTTGTATTTTTGTTTTTCCTCTTATTTAAAAATATGATTGGCAAATAAGAGCGGGTTGGCCAATAATGCTATGATATAATCCACTCCTAACCCAACTTCCCTGAGCAACCCACCTTGACCTGTTCACTCTTTCAAGCATTAAATAACATTATTGCAGTATTGCAGGTTGAAAAATGAATGTATTTTAGAATAGTTTTGAGTAGGACTAATTTCTATTCTTTGGAAGATTAAAATAGATTCATGTTTTTCTCTGTGAGAACATGGAATTCGTATATTTAATTACTTCGCCAAAATGATACTCGATTAATGAAAAACTGAAGATAAAAATGTACTCATTAGAAGTTGTTAGGTTTTAATCGGGAAGCAAAATTATAGCTTCTCTCACATAGGAAAGATGAGAAGGCAATGATAAGTTTATATATGACCACATTTTAAGTGGTGTAATCATGTTCGGCATAGAAACTCTTTCTATGTACATGCGGAGGGGTATAAATCGCGTATATAGTAATATCTGAGGCTATTGAACTCATGTGCAAGCACGACTAACATACAAGAATAACAAATCAAAATTTGGCCCTTAGGTCCACGTTTTGTCTTTATTTTTTATATATATTTATGTTATTTCTTTCCAACTACCCATGCAACTTTTTCAACTACTAAAACTCTTGTTGTCTATAGCCTATGTTAATGGTGAAATTATTTGTCGGATTGATGATAGCATTAATAGTCTATTAGTCACACTTAGAGCCTAGGAGAAGGCCATTTTCATTAGTTCCATATACAAATTTCTCTGTTCCAAAATATATTCTTTCTTTTTTTATCAGTCCCTATCCAAATCTTGATGATAGTATTGAGATAAAATTGAGTTCACTGATGTAGAAAATTAGAGCTTAGTTTCTACTAATTTCTTAGTTGTGTCTTGGGAGATAGACACTCAACAAAACATTAAGAATTTACAATGATGGGTATATCTATTTTAGGGATATTGTGTTTATCCCGGCATTAGTTTGGTATTTCGTTATCCCATTTAGTTTTGAATTTTTTTTTTCTTTTTGCAGTTTTAATTTATTGTTTGTTATTTTTTAAAATATATTATATTCAGTGTCAATTTTACTAACAGTCTTAAAATTGATTCAAAAATTAAAAATAGTTTGTATTTTGTTTGCATTAGAAAATTAATAGTTGTTTGGTATTTAAAAAATGGCAACCAGATCAACTCATATGGGTGAACTGTTGACTCAATCGTCAAGTTATGTTGCGACTCAGACTTTAGTTCAATTGCCAAGTCTTGCCTTGACTCTGACAATGGCTGAGAACATTTGGCCTTGTTGTAACAGTTCTAGTTAATCATGGGAAAAAATAGGAAAAATTAAATGGGTTGAATTTCAAAAAACGTAATAGAAGATGCTATTTTAACTCACATTCTTGAATCTTGCACGATTCTGATGCTCTAAAACTAAAAAAGGGTAGCTATTACTGCATTGGATGCCTATGTCAATGGTTGATTCAATACAATATGTATAATATGATAAAAATGACTAAGGAATTGTGAAAGTATTTAGACCAAAAATATAAAATTGGGAGTGTCGAGACAAAATAAATTTATTATTGGCCACTCCTGGATTATAAAAGTGTGAACTCATAACCGTGATCAGTCAAGTATAGGAACTCGAGTGATTTTACATGAGATTCATGCCAAAGGAATGATCTTGGTGAAACTTTCCACATGGTGACTATTATAGAGAAGCTATCTTCGACGTTGAAGGATTTCAAAATTACCTTAAGCATAAGTGAAAATAAATAAATCTCCACCTTAGCATATGTGAAAAGAAATAAATCACGGCCCGATCCCTCCACTACCACCACACTTAATTTTTCTTTTTATAATTTTAGTTTTACCAAATATGTCACACCCTAAGATTTTTCGAGTTAGGTCAAACAAAATTTGGGTTACCGTACTCTAACAAATCTCCACCTTGACACAAATTTCAATACAAGAAATAAAACTTCACTATTGAGCAAAACTCTCCATCTCTTCCATAAAAGCCTCTAAGGGCAATTTCAACAACAAATATCAATCAATGCTCAAAGCTATAAAGAGCTTGGTCACCATATCAACAGGATTATCTTGGAACCAACTTTGCTCACAATAATATCACCACGAGCAGTAACATTATGCACAAAATGATACCGTACATCAATATGTTTCATTCTCTCATGAAATATTTGATCTTTTGCGAGGAAAATAGCGCTCTAACTATTACAAAAGACTATGGTAATCTACAAGTCTTCATTAAGCTTACCAAATAGTCCATTATTTCAAATAGCTTCCTTACAAGCTTTTGTAGTAGCCATTGCATAGCCTCAGTAGTAAACAATGCAACGTTGTATGTAATTTAGTTTTACAACTGATAGCACAGCAACCAATAGTAAAAAGATGCCCTATAAGAGATCTTTTCTTAACAAGATCTTAAGCAAAATCAGAATCAACATACTAATTATTCCATCTGAAGTTTTTCCAAAATGAAAAAAAACATTAGTGGAGCTACACAAGTATATGAAAATCTACTGAACTGCTTTCTAATGTTCTATACTAAGGTTTTCCTCGTATCTACTAACTATATATGATAAATCTGGATGTGAACAAATCATAGCATACATGAGAGATACCACTTCACTAGGATATGGAACTCGAGACATATAATCAATCTCATCATCTAATTGTAGAGATAAAGCATATGCAAGTTTGGAGTGTGCAACTAAAGATGTGTTAACATTCTGCATATCCCTTATCCTTGGCCGATAGTAACATATCATCACGAGTAGGTAAAAAGCAACCATCACAACACTTTTTAAAGTAGACACAACTTTCATAACTGCTTATTTTGAAGTCATGAGTAGTCATAAATGAATGAAACCTCTTATAACACTGTCTAGGAGACTATTTCAGGCCATAGGGGACATTTCTAGTAAGTACATATAGTCCTCCTTTTCTATAACCATAAAACCTTTTGGCTACAGTATGTAGACGTCCTCATCAAGTTCTTGATGTAAGAATGTTGTTTTCACATCCAACTGTACAAACTCAAAATCATGCCTAGCCTCAATACCAAGCAAAACTTGAATTGAACTATGCTTTACAACTAGAGAGAACACATTTGTGAAGTCTACACTCAAAATTTGTTGTATCCCTTTGCAACTAGTCTAGTCTTATACTTGGCTTCTTCAACTTTTGTTGTACATTTTTTTTTTATTTTAAGCACCCATTTGAAACGAACAACTTTCTTCTCCTTAGGTAATCTCATAAAATCCCATGTACCATTCTTATGTAGTGATTCCATCTCCATCTGCATGGCAATCGTCCATCTACTAGATTTATCACAACTAACTATTTTTGAGTAAGTGAAGAGTTCTTTACTCGAATCAATACCTTCCGCCACATTCAAGGCATAGGCAACCAAATTAGCCTCATCGTACCTCTGTGGAGGTCTAATATCTCTTCTAGGCCTATCTTTATCAATAAAATATTGTGATGGCACTGGTGGTGGTAACAAATTGGCATTACTCTTTACTTCTAAACTAGATGAGATGTAGACTCTAAACCAATCCTGAACTCTACTTGTGTATTTAATTTCTTCTGAAGTCTTTTCGTCAATGGCAGTTGAGGGTTATCAGTTAATAAAAAAAAAACAAGTTGTAAAAACAGATTTGGCCCAAAATGACTTAGGTAAACTAGCATTGGAAAGTAGACAACATACTTTCTCCATCAAAGTCTTATTCATCAGTTCTGTCATACTGATGTGCTATGGAGTCTTACGAACTATTAAGTGCCTCAAGATTTCTTTTGACTTATAGAAAACATTAAACTCATTAGAACAAAACCCAAAACCATTATCAGTGCGGAGACCTTTCACATGCTTTCATGTCTCTTTCTCAATCATAATCTTCTCCTTGAATGTAGTATACACATCATTTTTCTTCTTTAAGAAGACTACCCAAAATTTTCTAGAGAAAATAATAATCATCATATAGTAAGCACCTCATTTGGAAGACACTCTAGATGGTCCTAAAAGATCATAATGCCTTTGGTGAATCTAACACTTTTCTGCTTTCCAAAAATGCAGTTCTCACATAACTTTAATTTACTATTACTCTATCCGTCAAGAAGTCCTGTCCTGCTGAGTTCATCCATCCCATTCTCACATATATATCCAAGAAACATATGCTTAAGTCTAGTAACATCATCTTACAAGGAAAGAGTAGCGACAATTGTATCACTTGCAACTATAAAACCCTATATGACATATAACTAATCTTCAGGACTCCATCTTCATCGGTGTACTTGTACCGTTTTGAATTAAAAGTAGACAAAGAGATAAGATTTCATTTTCAGATCTAAAACAAGTTTCACATTACAAAGTATCTTGATGCCCCATCTAACATTTTAATTCCGATCATTCCAATATGAGCTATCTCACAAGGTACGTTATTTTCCAATTATAATGACACCTTTAGAAGCTGTTTATGTTGAAAATCAAACATAACTGAGACACATATGAAACGTACAAGTCGAATCAAGAATCCAATTATCACAATGTTTGGAGTCGTCATAAAAAATAACTAGAAGTCCTCCATCACTTTGACCATCTTTTGCAACACTGGTTTCATCAAATTTTTTGTTGTTTTCCCTTTTGATTACAAGCAGCTATTTTATTCCTATTATGCAAGTTGTAGCAGTCATATTCGATGTACCCTCTTTTTTGAAGCAATTACAAATTTTGTCTCTATTTTTAAATTTCGATTTGCCTTTCATATCACCACTAGAATACTGTTCATTTGTCCTCCCACGAACAATAAGGCCCTCTACTTGAGCCTCAGATCCAAACACAAGTAGCTTCATCTTCTTAGAGAATAGAGCATCATATACTTTATCCATGGTAAGAGTGTCACACCTATACAAAATAGCATCTATGAAAGTCATATATGAAGAGGGCAACGAATATAAAATAATAAAATCAAATTTAAATCTTCATTAATGTACTTAACCTCCATAGTCTCCAAATTGGAGACAATTTTCTTAAATATGATTAAGTGATCTTTTATAAACACACCTTCAATCATGCAATAAGAATACATGTGCTGCTTCAAATGTAATTTACCGGTTAGGCTTTTCTTCATGTATAAATATTCCAATTTTAACCATAACGTGGCAGTGCTTTTCTCCTTCATAATGACTTGTAGTATTTGGTTTGATAGATGAAGTTGAATTTAAATAGGGATTTTTGATCCTTACGTTGTTTTTACTCCTACGTCCAAGTTGAAGATATCTTATCAGATCCTAACAAGGCATCATCCAAGCCTATTTACACGAGCACAACTCACATTTTCATCGGCTAGAATTAAAATTTGGTGTTACGATCCAAAAGAGAAATCACGTATTTCGTTGTTGCCATTGATAAAAACTAAAACTCACTATGATACCAATTTATTATTGAAAAAAAAAAGAGAGAATAGGTAATAATAAATTAAGAACAAGAACAAAAGATTTACATGGAAACTCAAGACATGAAAAAACCACAGAAAGAGGAAGAGAAATTTACTATATCAAAGATGTAAGCTCTCGAGCAATACACTAGCCCTAGATCCCGTTTCTCCGAAAGATCCATCAACAAATAATTTCCAAGCTGGGGGTCTGCCAGTTCCATTATTACATTGATGTATGTTGTTGCCTCAGTGAATTCTGCTACGAAGTTTGCTACTGTTCATCGAAGTTCTTGTTCGTTCATCGAGGTTCTTGGCTGATATGAAATGTCAAATTCGCTCAACTCCAAAGCCCATTTCATCAGCCTCCTTGAAGAGTCTGGTTTTTGAAGCATCTTCTTAAGGGAGAAGCTTGTTAATATGTGTATACTATGGGACTGGAAGTAGGGCATCAGCTTTCTAAAAGTGATCATAAGGGACAAAGCAAGCTTTTCTAGTCAGTATATCGTGATTCAGACGGTAAGAGGGCCTTGCTTACATAGTAGATGGGGAGTTGAATGCCATCTTCTTCCCTTACCAGGATTGAACTGACAACCTTTGTGCTTATAGCCAAGTATTGCAGCAATACTTTTCTTTCCTTGGTCTTTGAGATGAGAGGGCTTGACCCAAATGCTTCTTTAGCCCTTGGAAAGCCTCTTTACATTTTTCCACTAGAACCTCTTTTCCCCCTTTAAGACTTTAATGAATGACAAGCATCTATCTATAGCTTTGGAGATGAAGCAGTTCAGCTGCTAGGCGTCCGTCAAACATTGTATTTCTTTAGGCTTGTTAGGGAATTTCATGTCCAACATGGCCCTATTTTCTTCAAGATTTACCTAAATGCTTCATTGGTTAACCATGTAACCCAATAATTTACTTGAAACAATACCAAAAGTATATTTCAGTGGATTCAACTTCATCTTAAAGGTGGCTTCCAAGTGCTCGATGTGATTTGCAAACCTGAGGCTCTTTCCAAGCATGTCATCAACATGTACCTCCATTTTTTTGCCTATAAGGTCGGCAGATATCCTATTGACTAACTATTGATATGTTGCTCTATCATTTTTTAAACCAAACGACGTGACTTTGTACAATAGAGGCATCTAACAGTGATGAATGAGGTGTTTTCCTCATCTGTTGGGTGCATGGAGATTTGGTTGTACCCTAAGTATGCATTCATGAAACTCAAGAACTCGTGGCCCGCAGTAGAGTCTACCAACTAGTCGATCTCTAGAATTGGAAAACTGTCTTTTGGATATGCTTGTTTGAGGTTGGTAAAGTCTATGCAAACTCTCCATTTGCCATTAGACTTCTTTACTAAGATGGGGTTGGATATCCATTTTAGGTATACTGCCTCTCTGATGAACTAATTGGACATGAACCTTTACACCTCCTCTTTTAAGGCTCCGTACCTCTCTGGGTTTAGGGCTCTCATTTTTTACCTATATGGGATGAACTTTGGGTCTACATTAAGTTGGTGGCAACTAACATTGTGGTCAATACCCACCATGTCTTTGTTGAGCAGGAAGCCCTTAAACCTGGTCTATTCTTCAGATTCAAGCTTTTTCTCTATTTGCAACACCCTTGCGGGGTCATGTGGGTTTACATGGAAAGATTCAAGTTCCTCAACTGACGTCGCTTGCGAGTTTTATTCAATGACCTGGGGTCTAAATCCCCGTCAATGACCCTTTCTTCCGGGGCATTTATCATGCGGACGTGTCCTACTTTTCTAGGGACAAGACCTTCTTCAGGTGTATCAACAATTTCAGTATCCGTCATGACCATATTCACACTGCGGGACTTGGATTTTCTCAGAGAGCTAAGGTAACATTTCCTCGACCTATTTGGTCTTTTTGTATTGTAGCAATTCATCTTTCAATGAGAAATTTCATATACATGTGGTGTATGGACGTAACGGCTCCAAGCTCTTTCAACGCATGTCGACCTAACACTCCATGGTAAGCGGATTGGTGATCTACAATGAAGAATTCCATGAAGTGTTAAGTCATAAGTGGGGGTTTTCCCATTTCCACCGCTAGTGTGATCATTTCCCTAGGAACGATGTTGTAGCCGGTGAAACCATACAAGAGGGCAGTCATGGGGGTGAGCTCATGATCTACCATAATTTTGTTAAAGGTGGTTCCAAATAGAATATTTAGTGAACTCCCGTTATCTACCAACATGCACTTGAGCCCATTTTCGGCCACAACAGACCGTAATACTAAAGTGTTACAATGGGGATAATGAACCCCACATGTGTCTTCTTGTGAAAAGGATATTGGTAGAATGGTCCCAACTCCTCGAGTGGTACTATTGACTAAGTAGATCGTCATGGGAGGATCATTTTCTTCCATTGCATAATTTTTTGAGCATTTCTGGATTTTTCTCCTACATGTGGACTACTAATAATGGTGTCAATTTTCCGTATGCGGACATCATCTGCATTGTGTGGGGGTTCTCTTCTGAGCTTTTGTCTGCTTCTTGACCTATTTATTTCCTCCTCACATTTCATTGGATCATCCATTCCCTCGTATTTGGATATTTTGAGAGATACAAAATGGCTCGAAACTGGGGTACTCCTCAACTCTTGGGATAAAGGTATTTCATCATCATCATTTAACTCAAACGACCTTCATGAACAGTCAGAATCATCTTACTCTCCTTGATAATGAGGGGGTCGCAGTGCTTTCGTTTGATTTCTCAAGTTCGCCTAGTCTCTTCTCTCTCACCTATTTCTAGGTAGAGAGAAGTGGACCTCCTGAGGTTCGTTCTCAAAATTCGTTTTAGCTTCCTTTATATGGGAGGTGGCTAGTGGGACCTATTTTTAAGCCTTGATGGTCAAGTTTGATCGAACATACTGGTGGATCATTGTGGTTCGTGATCTTGAGCATATTTTGGGGAGAAATTCTCCTCCTTTAGTATGTTATCCTCGGGTTGGCTACTGTATCATTTTCCTCACCCTCTTGGGGCATCGTTCCTTGTTGAGCATGTGGTACCTTGCCTGTTGATGCATTTGCGTGAGTAGTTAATGTATAGTGGCATTCTACTGGGCCATGTTTCTCATATTCCCATCCATCTCCCATACGTCCCTAGCGAAATGTGCTGTGGTACCTCCTTACCTGTGTTGGTAATGGGGGCAACATAGGTTTACATTTATTCAGAGGACTTCTTCTTCAGAAGCCTCCTATCGTCTAATCCTGCCTTACGATCCATAGTGGCTAGAACTCATAGCATGTATTAGGCTTCAACCTAAAGGTATGTATTTTAAATGTCTTCTCTTTGCAGCCTTTTTTTCTTCAATAACCAAACCTTTCTTCAAGGCTCTACTTCAAACAAATTTTATCATAAAGATGTTTGTGGTTATACGAGTGATGTAGCCAACAAATTCCAAGGCCTCTAACATACACGCAAGCTGAATTCATGCACACTTGGATAAATCGTTAGTCACACACGGCCTTCTCCGGGAGGGGTAGAGTTGGTTGTGCCTACTCCGATGGTCAAGTCAACATGTGTAATAGTTTTAAAGTATGGAAGAGTTTTAAACATGAAACTCCAGTATGAAAAATGGGGGTCGACTTTGGGGTAAAAATGTGTGAGTAGAATGAATATAACTTTGAGAGTCTAAACTTGCATTACCTTTGAATGGCACTAATGTGAGCTTTTATATTTAGGCATGGTAAATGAAAGCCAATGGAGATAGTATACGTGGCCTCATCCAGGTGATTGACCTCTCTAGTCATATACATCCATTAATCATAGTTTTAAATGCTGATACTACCGTAGTAACCCAAAAGCTTAGCTTGCGACTTGAACTTGACCAAGTAGGTCTGCAGTGGCAGAGATATTAGTGAATTATCTTGTCAACCACGTGGTACAAAATCTATTCAAGATTTTGTTATTGCCTCGTCCGTGGCTGACTCTTCCAGTGGGGTTCACGTGTAATGGGGTCGGTCCAGTTCTTTCAAAAAGGGGATACGGGGTTGTCCACACTTGAGGCCAATCATTCACATGTAATGGGGTTGTCCCATGTCTGCGTGTGGTGCGTTGACCCCCCACACTGTTTGCCACGTAAATTAGTTGGGGCCATGTATTGTCTTTGTTTTGTGAGGCATAACAACACTCATAAATTTTATCCTTTTTATTAAAAATTTTGGATCCACTTTTGATTTAAGATAAAGGGTCAAGGCAATCTCCTCTAATCTGACACATGGAATTACAATTTATAGCTAAGACCAAGGTCTAGAAGAGAAATTTAAGTTTGAACTAAGTAGGAAAATAGTACGGACTAAAAACTCTTTTGGTCCTAATTTTTTAACCTTATGCTAAAAAGTGAACTTTTATGCATCCAAAAAGCCAAGAACTCTTCAAAAGGACCTATTGGGAAGTAGTGGATCTTCATCTGGGATATAAACTACTAGGTTACAAATGAATTTTCAAGAGGAAAATGATCACAAATAGATAAATAAAGAAGTATAAGACTAGAGTAATAATAAAAGATTACAACAACGAGAAGGCTATGATTATTTTGGTATGATACTTACAATTGAAGCTCTACAAAATCTTGAATTATATATATCTTTGGGAAAATTGCAGTCACGGTACCATACCTTTCACATTTTTGCACACTTTACCCAAACCTTTCATTTGTGCCACACACGGTATCAAACATTTGAACAATTCGCACCCGGAGTCCAAATTGACAGAAACCGTTAGTTGACCAGAAATTAAAAATCTAACTAATTGTTGACTAATTCTTAAAGGGTAAAATGGTAACTTTCCCTTTTTAACATAAAAAAACTAAAATCAAATAATTAAATAAAAAATAAAAAAACCCTAGTATCTTCTCCAACCACCCCACCCCACCTCACCTCACCCCCACCCGACCTATCACCAAATTGTCGGCACCACCAAACCCACCTGCACCTGCAGTTTTTTGAAAATATCAAAGCGCTTTCGAGCTGTGAAATCTAAACCTATAATGGCCGCTATCTCTAAATCCTTGTTTTGTACAAGTACGTTTATCTACACACATATTTAGAGAGAGAAAAAGGATCCTACTCTTTAACGCACACTCTTAACAACAAATCCATCTCACGAATATGCGCTGTTTCCTTGTCTTCACTCAAATAATCAGGTATTTTATCTTAATCTTGATTTCATTTTCCGATTTTTTATTGTATAATGAATATATCACTCTATTTCGTTTTGGTTGTGTGTATTTTATGTTTCAATATTTTATCTAATGTGATTTAGATAGATCTGAGAAACTGAAGAGTGAGAGGGTGGCAGGGCCGGTCCTGTAATTTCCAGGGCCCGAGGCGGACTCCCAAAATTGGGCCCCCCCACCTCAAGATCAACGTAAATGCAAAATTCAACACTGCATTATGCAATGTATTGCTAATTTAACACTGAAGAATAGAACAACAAACAAAT
>CAIGRS010154261.1:0-15517 GCA_903798395.1 Fraxinus floribunda | reverse complement strand
GGATACCAATCTTTCAACATTTTCAAGGTGGAAAATTATACCAATCAAACACAATTAATTACAATTCCCAGTAAAACAAATTCTAGGCAATTCAATTCCCTGAAATTCATTTTCTTTCCACCCAAATTCCATCTTTGTAATCAAACGGACCCTAAATGAAGACAAACTGAACTTCGTAACTGATGGACCGATTCGAATACTTTTTTCCCTTCCTTTGTCTTCGTTCTAAATGGAAATATAAGAATTACATAAGAAACTAGAGACTATAAACCTACTATAGATTAATTTTCCATTCCGAATAGCACCAGAACAGAAAAATGGCAATCCAAAGTGAAAGAGGGCTTTTTTTTTTTTTTAATTATAATTATTCAGAAGTTATATTATTAATTTTAAAACTGACACTATCATATTTCGAGGAGAACTCCAACTGTCTTGTCTTGAAATGTTCTTGACGATTGGAGTAAGGTCAACTTATATCGAAGAAAAATAAGTCAAAATTTTGCATATATATTATCTAGTTGATTACCATGTAAAAATATATCCTTGTAAACTGTCATCATACTTCATTGATAAATTCTATATTATGTAAAGAATACGTGCACGTGCACGTGCACGATTCTTGTGACTTCATTTTCATAGATTTTGAGTCGCTTGTAAAAATAAACCGAGTTCTCGACAAGAAAATTTCGTCTTGTTTCAGCGAATTATATATAGTTGACATGTAATGTGTTTTTCTATAGAACCAAGTTAGGGATGACAACGAAGCGGGTTGAGATCAAGACAACCTACCCCGCCTTTCACTCCGCCGGGTAATTTTCCGCCCCGTTACTCGTTTAAGGCGGGACGGAGTAGGGCCCTTGCCCAGTTTACTATTCGTTTAAATTATTTTTTTAAAGTTTTCGATAATTTATTTTATTGCCCCCATTCATTAAGTGAGATAATAATACATTTTTTTTATTTTTTATTTATTTTTAAAAGTTAAATTATTCAAATATATTTAGTAAACTAAGGTTTTTATTGTTTGTCATATTTTTTAGTTAATTTTAATTGTCATTTTCTATTAGAACTAATGCAATTTCAAGAAATTTTTCATTTAAAGTATTGAATTCTTGAAAAAAATTAAATTAAATGGGGCAGGCCCCGACCCGAATATTTAATTAAGCGGGTAATCACTGTCCCGTTTGGGACGAGACCCTGCACGTATTGAGTTTGATAATTTTTTTTGTTATCCCTAACCAAGCATGGACGGATCTAGATGTGGTCATGTGGGGTCAGCTGACCTCAAAGATATATTTCGAATTTTTTTGGTTTACTAATTTTTTTATTTTTTATTTTTTTTTCACTTTTTCCCTATGTGGAGTAACCAAGTAGGGTTGTTTCTTGTTTAATTTTTTTTCACTATTTTCTCCCTACTTACCTTTGCACCCATGTTTGTTAGATTATGAATTATTTTTCTTCCTTATGTATTTGATTTTCACCCACAATAAAGAATGTACCAAGAAGCTAGTAAATATTGAGGAAAAGCAAGATTTAGGCTTTCCCAGCTATTGTAAGAATGCATCTTTTAGTACTTTTGATATCACCTATGTTGGGTTTTGATACCCAGTAAATCCCAAACAAAAATGTTAAATAGTTTGGATTATATTTCATAGGCCTCGACCGTTAAGTGAAACATTTATCAATACAATTTATATGCTCGACCCGAAATCAACATAGGCTATTTCTAGCAACTTAATTTGTTAATGTTGCATTTACTCAAATTCACTTATACGATGACTTTCTTGTGTCTTGGTCCATTATCTTGTACTTGACCCAATTGATGATATAACCTATATTATATATATCCACTTTGTACCATTGCCAACCGTAGGTGTTTTGTGCTTTTAAGAGGATAACCGTGGCTGCTACTTGCCTTCCTGCTTCGTGCATTTTGCCTCAGTTGTTTTTTCTTCTTGCCTTTATGGCTTGCAAAGCACTACTATAACCTTGTCCCTTTGTGGGTGAGAGAGAAAGAAAGCAATCATAAGTGAATACAAGTTGTGGTTTAGAGTTTCGATTGATTGTTTGATATATAGATTGGTAAGTTTAAATTGAGCCCGGAACCACCAATGAAAGATCAATTTCGCTACATTTGGTATCAGAGCCACGTTGGTGGTGGATTTCGGCCAAAAACAAATCCAAAAATCGACAGAATTGGAGCAGAAACCAGATAAAAAATTTGCCCAAATTTTCTTGTAAAAACCAGACATGTAAGCCCAATTTTCGAGCAATCCAGAGGTTCATTGGTGAAATCGTGACCGGACTTGAGACGTGTAGGTGGGGGCGATCCTAAGGATGTGGCGCATGGGGTCGACGGCGGCCGAGAGCGACCGCGCGTGTGGTCTTTTTTCTTCAGGGAAATTTTTTCTAACGTGAACGATTTGGTATTAGTTTTCTGTTTCAAGTTATATAGTGAAATCTGGAAGATCTTGCTCTTGCGCGTTCGAAATTTGACTTTTGTTCGATTAGTTGCTGCAATTGTTAGAAACTTTAGAGCGAATAGCGATGGCCCTAAAGTGATAAATTCGCATCTCTCAGTATCTACGGACTCAGATTTGTCCGCTCTGCTAATTTGGCTTATCTCAATTTAAATTTCAGCATTAGCGCATTATTGTGTGGATGTGACATTAGAATTAAGGTTACCGTGTGGGTAACATTGTTTGTGCTAGAAATTTAGGAATCATCAGCCATATTTAGGGGTGTCCAAAAGTCCCGGACCGGACCGAACCCAAACCGAACCGAACGGTTCTTCATAAGTTAAATACCTGAATGGGTACCCGAATCGAGAACCAATGGGTTTGGGTCGGATCTCGGGTCTAGACCAAGAACCGAATAAGAACCGAAACTAAATAATTTTTTATTTTTTTTTTTGAATTAATTAAATTATGTAATTTTTTTCTAAATAAATTAACAAATTAATTAATTAAATCAGATCATTTCATAATTTTAAGTCTTAGGCCTCANCTCGGGTCTAGACCAAGAACCGAATAAGAACCGAAACTAAATAATTTTTTTTATTTTTTTATTGAATTAATTAAATTATTTTATTTTTTCTAAATAAATTAACAAATTAATAAATCAGATCATTTTATAATTTTAAACATTGAGCCTCAATTCTTTAGGGGCCACAAATAAAAAAAAAAATCAATCAACTCCATTGGACCGAAAATATTATGTGGCACTAATAAAAAAGCCCCAGTCCAAAAAGTCCAATAAAAACCATAAAAAACATAGAATTAATATCTGTTTTTTGGTATTTGCATGCATTGAATTAATGTTATTCGACAGCTAATTATTTATATATTTTTGAATTGAGTTACATTAATTTTTAAAAGTTACGAATGAAATGTGATTATTTATATTTATGTAGTGTTGCTGTAAATGTTAAAAAATTTAATTACGGTACGGAACCGAACCGAACCGAACCCGAACGGTTCCATAATTATATTTGGACCCGACGGGTTCAATTATTTTATTTATGTAGTGTTGCTGTAAATGTTAAAAAATTTAATTATGGTACGGAACCGAACCGAACCGAACCGAACGGAACCGAACCCGAACGGTTCCATAATTATATTTGGACCCGACGGGTTCATTTATTAAATACCCGAAAATTTTGGAACCGGGCATAACCGAACCGAACCAGCCTACAGACAGCCCTAACCATTTGAAGAGTTGAACTTTGACTAGAAGTTGGTAATTGTTTTTGTGCTTTAACTGTTGTTTAATCACTGTGTGAGACTGCATTGCGTGAAAATTTGAATTTTTTTTGTTGACATACCTTCGTATTGCATTGATCATTCTGTTAGAATACCTAGACTTGACCTGTTTGAACATTATCTTTATCTAAGATCAAAAATCTAACGAAAACTCTGGAAATCTAGAATAGTGTATACTGTTTGCAACATTATGATTACTTTATGTGACCTATTTGTGCACTTTTGGTTATTCTATTTTTTTTTTTCAAAATGTTATCACATTTCGAAATTGGAATTTTCAATAGAAAAGATGATTTTTCAATTTGGTAACAAAAGATGAAGTGGATTTTTGTTCAACAAAAAGTTTCAAAAGTCATTGATGACAAATTTTCAGTAAATTTAACAGAAGCACAAAAAGATGAATATGATAAATTTGCTTACACTTCAATTATTTTATACCTATTTGATACTGTTTTTAGAAAAATTGAAAAACTTGATTCTACAAAAGTGCTTTAACAAAAGTTGGAGGATTTATATTTGTTTAAGTCGACTCCTAATAAGTTGTACTTGCTTGAAAGGCTTTTCAATTTTAAAATGGGTCCTTCAAAAGATCTTGATGACAATTTGGCTATTTTCAACAAATTGTTCAAGATATCGCTAATTGTGAGAGAAAGTGTTTGAAATGTACAAAGATATTATTTTGCTTCATTCTATGCCTGATTCATATAGAGGTTAAGAATTCAATTAAGTATGGTAGAGACACTTAAACCCTCGAGATTGTCATAGATTCCATTAGGAGTAAGGAGATAGAGATTCAGGCTGAAAAGAGGATAAGAGAAGTGGTGAGTTGTATATGATGAAGAGTAAAATGAAGTTTAAGCAAATGAATTTGGGTAGAGCTCGATACAATGGAGATTCGAGTAGTGACTCGAGTGATAAGGGTGGTAACAAGAAGGGCAAGGAATGCGACAAGTTTAGTGGTAGACGGTGTTACATTTGTGGTAAGATTGGATACTTTATTAGGGACTGTTCCAGAAGAAGGGTAAGTTGAAGGGTAAGATGATAGACGAGGTGAATGTGGTTATAGGGTCGAGTGATGACCCTAGTAAGGTTTATTAAGAGTAAATCTAGTTATTGTATGCGCATCAGTGAAATCTTTTTTGTATGTGTGTGATTGCTTAATTATGATGCATGGTTATATGCGCATTTCAATGTGTTTGATATGTACATTTGCATGAATTTTGATAGAAATTTAATTACTTGGTGTAATTATTTGCATGCATGGTGGGTTAAGATGTATTAGCAGTATGTGTGTTGAGTGTCTATTGGTGATGTAAAGTATAGATGCTTAGAGGTACATTGATGGTTTGTACTGGGGATATGGAGTGTGACATTTGGATCGTGAGTAGAGAGGTGATTAAATGTTGGAATCTTTCATATGTGAAGAGACCATATTCGGGTGGAGTGTAAGAGATGCACTTTTATCACTTCTATTAGGTGAAGACCCATTATCCGTTTAGGTTGGAAAAAGTAATGTGGTGATAGAAGATTATCCGAAAGACTTAGGATCTATAGAAATTTAACAGTTAGACATAAGTTAAGTGATCAGTCTAGTGAGCATGGTGAGGCGATGAGAGGAGATATGTATTCTCGAAGTGTGGGCAACACAGAATAGAATAGGATCAATGTGGTGAGATCTTTTCGTGGGGTCATTTATGCATTTGTTGCATATGTATTGGACGCCGCTTGATTAATTAACTTGGTGTTAATCTGTTGTTCTATGTGAACGTGTCTTTTCGAAAAGATATGTGTTATATTATATGATATGTTCATCGCATGTTTATTTGAAATTGATTGATTATTGTGATTATCTGCTTCTACTTTGGTACTTGTTTGTTACCTTAGCCCTGGTGAGTACATGAAACAGGTGTGGTATGTGTTTCGTCGAAACACAAGATAAAGTCTGTGATCCCAATTTTATTGGTTGCCTCGATTATGCAAGCGTTAACTTTAATTCTTGATTGCTTGTAGGTTTATTGTGTATCAATGTGGAAATTTATTGGGTTTTGATACACAATAAGTCTCGGGCAATGATATTAAACAGTTTGTATTATATTTCATATGTCTCGGGCGATGAGTGAAATATTTATCAATACAATTTATATGCTCGATCCAAAAGCAACGTGGGCTACTAGTCACAACTTAATTTGTTAATGTTGCCTTGGCCCTAATTCACTTATGGATGGATGGTTTTCTTGTGTTTTAGCTCATTATCTTGTATCTTGGCCCAATTGACGATATAATCTATACTATATATATCCACTTTGTACCATTGCCAACCGTGGGTGTTTTGTGCTTTTAAGAGAATAATTGTGGCTGCTTCTTGCCTTCCTATTTCGTGCCTTTTGCCTTTGTTGTTTTTATGTTTGCCTTTATGGCTTACAAATTTCCACCATAACCTTGTCCTTTTGTGGGTGATAAAGGAAGTAAGCAATCATAAGTGAATACAAGTTGTGGGTTGAAATTTTGATTGATTGTTTGATATATAGATTGGTAAGTTTAAACTGAACCCGAAACCACCAATTGAAGATCAATTTCGCTACATCCTACATTTCCATCTCTTAGTAGTAGGACTTAACTATAAAAAATGAAAATAAAAAAGTAATTACAGTTTGAATAAAAATTAAACAGATTTTTTTAAAATATATATTTAATTTTTTTCTATAAATCATATTACTTTATACAACATCTAGTGTTTCCACTTTCCACGTATT
The DNA here is from genome assembly GCA_903798395.1 of Fraxinus floribunda. NCBI lineage: Eukaryota > Viridiplantae > Streptophyta > Magnoliopsida > Lamiales > Oleaceae > Fraxinus > Fraxinus floribunda. Next base: position 9,006 of record CAIGRS010154261.1, on the reverse strand, counting down.
GTCTCGCATTTCCCATTTAAGATTTGTGCAACTTAGAGAAATTTAAATGGATTCATGATCACCCTCTTTTGATTTTCTACTTATAAATAAGAAAAAAAGAATTTGATTAAAATAATAATTCATTAAAATGCAATTTAAGTTGATTAATCTAGTTCACCTAGAGATGTTTGAATGTTTCACGTCCAGAGTCTTAATTTTTGTTTTATTTTAATATTTTAAATCATTCTGAAAAAATGTTAAAATAACATTAGAAAAATTAATTAATAAATAAACGAAGGCAATAGAGCTGAAATTTAATATTTTAATCCCCGGTTAAATTCGCATCATACATATTAATCCATAAAAATAGTAACCTTATTTGAAAAGTTGTCAATCACTCTCCTTAACAACACAAAGTGTTAAGATTCGAGGTTTCATCTTAAAAGGTCAATCTTATTTTAAGAGTAGCCAAAACTCTTATAAACTGATCCATATTTTCATTTTTATTCGATGTTGGATTCCATCCCTTAACATGTCCTGCAAGATAGTGACTTATTTGAGTAAATCAATCTTGAAATCTGTATCTCAATATTTTTGAATCTTAATCGAATCGATTTGCTCATTGGAACTTAACGGGCTCTAATATCATGTTAAGAATTGGAGTTTCATCTTAAAAGGTCCACATTGTTGAGAGGAGTAGCTCAAATGCTTATAAATTGATTTATATTTTTATCTTTATTCGATGTAAGATTATATCCCTCAACACAAAGAATAGACATACAGTTCCTAATTACTTATTAATACACGTTAAAGTCCGTTAGTGACTACATTTTATTGAAGTCTATAATTAATTTAATTTTTTTTTCTGAATTTCTGTTTAAATATTCTATTTCTCTTATAAAAAATTATTGAATTTAGGACCCAATAAGAAGCGGTAATTAAAAGCTTTATTCCGTCTCAATAATTACTGTTTCAAAACTAGCATCGAAGAATTCTGCAATATTACCGTTAAGAATTTCAAGATTAGCGTACATTAAAATCAAGGTAAGAACCTACGTCTCTCCTCGCGAACTCTATAAATAACTCTCTATTGAACTCTTTCTTGTATAGTTGTATTCAAAGTAACAAAGGATCAATCAAATTTTCTCCCCCTTTTCAGCCATGACAATGTCTGAGAACAATTCGGAGAAGAAAACGAAGGGTAAGCGAAAGATCGAAATCCAAAAGATTGACAAGAAAACAAGTTTACAAGTAGCTTTCTCCAAGAGGCGGAAGGGTCTTTTCAAGAAGGCTGCGGAAACGAGTCTATTGTGTGGCGCAGATGTAGCAATTCTCATCCAATCTCCGGGTAACAAGTTTTTCACTTTTGGCGAACCATCTGTGGAATCCGTTTTGAATCGATGCCAGTTTCTTGATGATGCCAACAATCCAGTGGTTGAAGAAAAGAGTAAAACTGACGATGCAACGAGCGAGTTTTGGTGGGAGAAAGAAAACTTGGAAAAAATGGGGTTTCGTGAACTCCTATCATTTGGGGAGATACTGAATGGGCTAAGAGATGAAGTTTTGATCAATCGTGCTTCAGTTTCTTCGTAAATTCCAGTCCCACGCGAGGATTTTAACAATGCCGTTATGAATTTAGAGTACTAGATATGACACGATAATATCACAGAATTAGATTTTAATTTTGAATGTAAAAATTAACAGTTCACTAGTCTTGTTTACGATGATGATTTTTTGATTGATTTAGCATTAATTCTTTGTTCCTGTTTCTTGATTGAATTGAAGTATAGCATTAATTCTTTGTTGTTTTCCTGTTTCTTGATTGAAATATTGAAGTATAGCATTAATACTTTGTTGTTTTTCCTGTTTCTTGATTGAATTGTTGAAGTTCAGTTTGCCGTAGAGTTCGTCTCATGTCAGCCATGAAAATTGTAGGGTCTGAGGTGATGTAGGACCATCCTATTTGTAATAGGATTTCTTATTGTAACAGTGGTACAAATAGATAATTGTCTTGCAAATCCCTTGTACATGGAAATTGAGAATGACTGTAAGCGTAAGGAACCAAAGAAAATTCTAGTGAAATTATCATTGAAGACCTCAAGTTCGAGCCACCACACTCTGATAATGAACAAGTTTAGAAAAGCCCACTTCACGAAAAGAGAATTGGACTTGCTAGTCACGAAGGAATCGAAGAGAAAGAAGAGACTGCAAAAGAAGCCTCGCATGATCTGCAACTTCGGGAGGAGCATGCATTCGCGAAAAGGCCATGGGTATGAAAACGAACATTTCTATGATGCTTAAAGCCATAGGAGAAATGGCGTTAGCTAATTCTATTTTCACACACATTCAACTTTAATCAATTCAATACTATAAATTATTCTCTACAAATTTCGAGTTTTTTTCAACTTTATTCTTGTTTCAACAATTTCAATTCTATTACAGCTCCGCAAGGATAACATAGTATTGGACGAAAAATAATAAATTTGCATAATCAAACACATTAAGTACATTTCGATTATAAGAATTTAAACTCGACTCCTTTCATAGCTCAACAAACAAGACTATACATTTAGTTAGTACCAGCACCCCAAGAAAACTCTACACAAAAAGGTCTTTACATATTTATAGTTTGTCGAAGAGAAACCTACAACTACATACTGGACATTTGTCAAATTCTCTCCATTCGTTTGCGGGTAACGCAATAAAATACATCTCCTGTGAATCATGAATGATGTGCATTCAGCACTGCTCGATGAACCATGTTGATAAACTGATCATCCTATCCACAGAAAGATAACAATCATAAAAATTTGTACAAGGGAAATGCAGAATAGTAGTTCGTAAAGAAGGGTTAATTAATACAAAATAATAATAATGAAATGAGTTAATAAACAAATATCGAAGCAAAATGGGTAATAGAAATCGGATTGTTTAACTTTATGACCAGTAGCAAATCAAGAGGCAATCTGGGCATCGGTGGTAAGTTCGTAGCTATTTTTTAATTCCACTAACGTGATTTCCACTGTGATCATAGAAACAGACCGACTAAAAAGAGCTACAAGTTTTTCCACTAGTTAATAAATCCAGAACTCTTCATCGGTCCGTAATGGATTCCTCTTCTTACAATAATCAATCCCATCATCAAATTTAGAAGCTGATCAGAAAAGTTATTAAGTTTTTCATTTTTTAGGTCATCAGCAAGGAAACCAATACATGCATGATTGGGTGAACACTATACAACCTCATAGCTATCAAGTATAACGGTTTCTAATGCAAGCTGTTAAAATAAATGTCATTGCTTGAACACAGCTGAAAATGGCGTATGCTTAGACCATCCAATAGCATAGATAGGTACCGACATGATACCGAAGAAAGTTCACAAATTTAACTGACTAGACTTGTGACCAGAAACTTTGCATAAGAACAAAAACCTCCAGCGACAAATGAAGAGCATACCTGAATGAGCATCTGAAGTGCCTCGCGGACTTTTTCTCTGCTTATAACAGCTCCATAATTTGGTGTAGGTACAGAAGAAGTTGGAGTGAGCGATGGTGGGGGAGTTGGTGGTGGAAATGGTTGGAGTAGAGGAGCACCATAAGGTCGCTGAAGACTTCCTGGAGGATTAAGTGGGGGTGCACCTGGTAGAGACGAAGAGACAGGAGGGATAATCAGTGGTGCAGAGGAGAGGGGTGGGCCAAAAAATGACGAGGGCTTCACCAGATCAGTTGAATGCTTAGATAAATTGTTGGGTTCAGGTGTGTCAAGTATAGGCATTATAGGGGTAGATGTCGCAAGAAGAGATGGAGTCTGAACAGTTGCTAAAGTGGATGACAAGATATTAGGCGGACGAGAAGAAGTACCAACTGTTATGGAAGAGTGAAAAGACTGCCCAGAAATTGCTGCATTTGGAGTATTCCCAATGTTCATAGCCGTCTGCAACTAATATTCAATTAAATAATGAAAAGAAATTCATCAAATTTATTTCAATTGCACATGATCATTAAGCTAATCAGAGATTCGTAATTTATTACAAGCTAGAAGTGCATAGCACGCTTATCAGAAACCAAAATGCTCATAAAGCACAAATCAATTCAAGTTACCACATATTAAAACATAGATACAAAGTTGGAAGGACATCAAACAGGGGCATGCAAAATGGGAGATAGAACTTTACTCGTTTCGCTGGAAAGGAGGTTGGAAGCAGAAGGAATTGATAATGTGGCAGGATTCTAACTATACGGTTATCTATTAGAATAGGAACATATGAATTGTAAATTCTTGTTGGTAGAATTCCAGATAATGACATCATATTATTTTAATAATTATATGATAAATCTTCAGCTTAATATGAGGTTCCCGCCTATCCAGGCATGACATATCTGACAATTTGATCTTTCTGACTCGGTACAGCAATTAGCTCTCAAGCAATCTATTTAAATGCATCTTTTAAGCAATAAGCCAAAATACTGACAAAAAAAAAATGAAAAAAAAGAAGCAAGGCAAACATACACTGAAGAAGTTCACAAAGGAAGGATCATCATGAGCATCTGTCACGTTGGTGGTAGTTAAAGATGATGGCTCTAGAGGACCATCCATTACAGCCATTGTTGGAACTGCTTCTAGTTCTTCGAACTCACTGCATCAAAACAATAAAATGATTTCTTGGGAGAAGAGGCACGGCAAAATAAATTGACAAGTGGGATAGATGAACAAAAAAACAATAAGTGCAAATGATTGACACTGCAGATAATATGGGGTTCCCTACGACATTTATAAAGTCTCTACAACAGGAAACAGGGAAGCAAATCCTGAAATATAAAACGATAATACTTATATTCTCATGTGTCTAAAGTAAAATATTTGAAACAGCAGAAATAACCTAATCGACCAGGTAAATACCCGTCCCCTTGAAAATACATTAACTACAACATATTAGTTGGAAGTGTTGCGACTTGAATAATATTTCAGGCCAACTGGAAAATAAGACTGACTAGTGACCCCCCTTAAGCCTACAGCTTAGGTGACATGGATCTAGCACGTAACAACATTAATTGAAAGGTGCAAGAAGAAGGATAGACTGAAGAAACAGATACAAATAGCACAAACACATTTGAACAGACCCATATAGTCTGTTTTCTGCAGGTAAATCTTCAAGTAACGAAGAATTCCATCCTGTCATGTGGGTTACTATTGAAAACAGTGTTTACTTAGCACAAATTCTACAGCTTCCATAAATTCACCAGTTAAATGACTAACTTCGTTTTTACCCTCTCCAAGAGTGGGAAGCCAGGTCCTCTTTTAACTTTCATTCTAGATATTACTCTAGAAAGAACTCATTAATCATACCCTTGGAAGCAAGATATATGAATAAGGATTTAAACTCAAAGTTAACTGATAATAGAACCATACAACGGTTTGAGCAAAATATGTTATGTTCATCACAACGAATTTATAATAAAGAGTGCCATTGCACAACTATTCATTGAATCAAGGATAAATATCATCTTGAATGAGCTGGGCCAGAAAATGGGAATGGTTTGAAGCCCCAGTGAGTCACTTGAGTGATCCTATTGACATCCTTTTTCCGATAATCCTGAGATTACAATAATCCTCAACTGTCCTCTTTTTATACAAACTCCCACAGCTAATAAAGTACATGATTGAGTAAATAATACACCAGATCGTTATAAGCAGAGAAACAGACTGAAAATGCAATGTTTCACAGTGAATCAGTTAATAGTTGCATATATGTGAAGGTCTCAAAGTTTCAAATGTATAAGTGCGTGTTTGTCAAAGCTTATAATTGATTGTAGATAATGCTATTTCTGAGTTTAGGTGTCAATTAAGTGTCATTAATTGACTTGCCATATTAAATGTAAAGATATGAGCTCCATTCATGAGGGCAAGTCAATTAATGCCACTTTCACGAGTCAATATAAATAGCATTACCCTTGATTATAAGCAATGAATCACAACAAATGTGGTTAAAAGTAGGTAAAAGATATGGGTCCAACCAAAAGAGTGAAAAAAAAATAGAGATCAATCAGTTGTAAGAAATTATTAGTTTTGACAAACAAGCACCAAGTAATTTTTTTTACTAACTTTATTGCATCGGCCTTCAGGAAATTGCCCGTGTTCATGGGTATCAATGAGAATGAACCAGTATTACCTTTCCCTAGAAGATAATTTTGTCTTTGTAGGCACCTTGGAATATGCATTGAGTATCCTATTTAGAAATGTAAAAAAATCAGCACTAGAATAATGAGATACATACTGAACGAAGGTGAGGGTGTACGTTAAAAAATATTATCATCAACCTCCAGCACTAATAGAATCATAAATCAAGTAGACAGAAAATTGAATTTAACTATGAAAAAAAACACTCAATAAGGATGAGGGTGTATGTTAACAATATTATCTTTCAACATCCAGCATTAATAGAATCATAATCAAGTAGACAGAAAATTGTTTCATAATGGAAAGCACACTCAATTTCATTTTAACTGACTTCCATATTTATTTAAATTATTTACTTTTCATATTACTTCACCCAGGTTAAGTTTCCTCTATTCGGAATCTCACATGACTTGCAAAAAATTCTGAGATTCAATGCTAGCTAACTTTTACCTATTGGTATTCTTGCACCCTTATGTCGGTTTCTGACCTTATTACTAGAAGCATAATTAGCGCTAAATAGCATGAAGGCATATGATAAATATCCACACGAAAAAATTAATCAGCCTTCAATGATGATATTTATTGACATCCACAGATTTCAAGAAAATATAGAAATTCGAGGTTTTAAATTAACTTCCCTTATTCTTCCAGTTAGTTGAAATTAAGCATTGACCAGGCATTCAATTATTCATAGGTTGCCACAAAGAACCTTATTTACTAGAGCTTTCTTACTAATACAAGCAACAAACAATACATAAACAGACGATATTACAGAAAAAAAAGAAATATTTTGACTTTGAGTAGATATAGGACTTATAAATAAGAAAACGGTGAAGAGGAATAAAATAAAACATCAACCTGCTAAAGAGATTCGCAACTTCTTCACACTCGCGTGCATTGTAGAACCATATTCCATTTACCTCTTGAGCAGCATTACGATACAACAAATATGGAACCTGCACTTCATACTCAAAATCTGCCAACAGATTCTCCACCAAATTATCTGCTCAAATCAATAAAAAGAGGCATTTTATCACAAATAGACCATCATCCATGTTTGTATTAATTGCATTTTCAAAAAATTTCTTATTAATTGCAATCAATTTCTTATATTATTCAACTAAATGTAACCAAATATAATGAGTAACCTGTATTCCGGCGATTCATTACTATAAACTGGAAACGAGGTTGAGTATTCCTGAAACACCAAAACCAAAAATTACTGAAAACACTGCACCATGAAAATTGCACAATTCGCATCAAACTCCCCCACCCACCCAAAAAAAAAAAAACTCAAAATCAGAGGAAATGAAGCCAACAAAGTAAATTCCACAAAACCCCCCTAAAAACTCAGGTCTCGGCCTAAAAACACAGTCGAAATTCTCAGAAATTCCGGGAAAAAAAACCCCACCTTTTCACCACAAAGAGAGAACCTTCCACGTCCTTTCGACTCTGAAAAAAATAATAATCAAAACCTCCACACAGAAGCATTGTAAATCAATAATACAAACTCCGCAAGCAATACTAGCCCGCATATCCACGCACAGTACACAAATTCCTAGATTAGTGTGTGATACCGTACCCATTGGCTTGTATCAACGTTGAATTCGTAGAAGGTAACATGGGCAGCGGTGATTAGAATTTCTTCAACAAACGGATCGATTCGCTGCAGCACCGTCAAATTCAGCACCTTCGTACTCTTCTCATCCAGATTCGGCATCAATTTCCCGTTTTGCGACATTCTGTATACCTCTACTATATATAGGCGTATATAAATATAGCGTACAGAGCGATGAATCTAGAGAGAGAAGCAGAGAGACGTACGCCTTTGTTCCTCACATGTGTGTATATATAGATGGATACACCACGCAACCCTGAGCCGGGGTCCGGCTGAATAGCCGGGTTTGAGTAGATTGTATAGTACATTCAAACGACTAAAAGATAGCTTTTTTCGTTTCAATAAAAATGTGTCCTTCTACAATAAAAGATGGACTGTTCATTAGGATTGGTGTCCTTCCTTTTACTATCGTGGAAATTACATGGATCCCTACTTTTTAAGATTCAAGTTCAAAAATCAGATTTTAAGTTTTAATGTTCAAAAATCAGATATTTTATATATAGATACAAGTTTTTTATATTTAATTAAAAATATTTGAATCTAGAGAGAGAAGCAGAGAGAGGGACGCCTTTTGCTCCTCACGTGTGTGTATATATAGATGGATACGCCACGCAACCCTGGGCCGGGGTCCGGCTGAATAGCCGGGTTTGAGTAGATTGTATAGTACATTCAAACGACTAAGATAGCTTTTTTCGTTTCAATAAAAATGTGTCCTTGTACAATAAAAGATGGGACTGTTCATTAGGATTGGTGTCCTTCCTTTTTCTATTTCCTGTTTGCTTTTTCTCTTTTTTTTTTTGAGAACGTAAAACGATGTCGTATTGTTCTTGTACAAACCAAAAAAACCTCTACTGCATGCAACACCCATCTGTCTCAGTTCAAACATTTCACTCAATCATCATATCCATTCTCGTCTCACATCTACCTCTCCCTTTAAATTGAGATTTTTGAGGTGCAGGTACTAGATTTAGGCCATTGTTATTAAATCTTTCTATATCTATCTATATATAAAAAGTGTCTATCTACCAGAATTTCTTGGTTTAACGGAAAAACTAACGGAATTTCTTGTTTTAACGGAATATCTTTTTTCACCACCCTTTACTTTCAAAATTATAATTAAATAATAATAAAAATAAATTAGCTTTTGACAATTCCTTCAAACTAAAATATCTTGGAGCTAACTTATCCGAATCGACTTTTTCTCGAGTCTGATTTATGTATCTAATTACGAT
>CAIGRS010154255.1:0-15125 GCA_903798395.1 Fraxinus floribunda | reverse complement strand
ATTTGAAACCCATTTTGGGTTGAAATTTTTTTTTTAGAATAGTGATTGATGTAAGAATGTGTGGTGGAAAAGTGATGAAAAGTTTTTGATTTGTGTGTAATATTATTTTATTAGGAGAATGTGGTTGAAATGAAAAATGAGAATGAGAAAGAGAGAGAAATGAATGGGTGCCAAACGGGGTTTTAATATTCTTTTCCAAAATATATTAAACATATGTTCAACACGACCCGATCATATTCCTAGTCCGAATTTTTATGAAAAACATGCATTGATTCACATGATTCATCACACATGTCATAGATATTATTCATAATATCTAGTGTCCATGTGTTGATTTTGTCACGTTCTAAACTTATTGTAAGTATTCCTACACTATAACAAACAGCTTACTATTTAAGTGGTAATCGAGCAATCAAATAGTTCAATTAGAATTCAAAACCAATTAAGAAATACTAAACTAATAGTCTTGAATTAAAATAAACAAACAATATGGTTCATCATTCATCCAATACAATGAAAAACTTATTCTAACATTCTTATAATTAAATTACATAAAAATAATCGGAAAAAGATCACCTAGAAATAAGAAAGATGGATGAAGTATGAGAAATCCACGCTCTTAGCTCAAATCTTGAAATCAAGTTATGAATCTTCAAAATCATTATATGATTCGCCTTGAATTGATGTATAGACTTGTTCTTTGCCTCCAAAATATGTTGAATATGATGAAATTTAGGTTAAAGGAGGTCAACTTACGTTCTGGTCGAGTTTGGTATTTAAAGGATGCTAAAAAGATTGCATTGAATTGTTACCAAAACAAAAGAAGGAAACTACACTTATCAAGAGTCAAATGCAATTTAAGTTAAAAAATCTTCTCAAAAAATCTCCTTTTAATGAATTGTAATAAATTAAGTATTAAAAGAGTAATGAGAAATTTTGATGAATATAATGATTTTAGGGTTCGTTTGATTGCAAGATTATTTTCCTGGAAAATGTCAATTAGTTGCGTTTGATTGGTAAAATTTTTCACCTAGAAAATAGTAAGATTTTTGATGTTTGATCGACATGAAAAATTAACAAAAAAATTTCGACAAATGGGAAATGTCTTCGCCAATGCCCGGCTTCTGCTTCACCACCGACTAATCCAACTCCAACAATTTCTTTAGCATCAACACCACCTCCAACATCAACGCCTCCTACTACTCCAACAATTTCTCCATCAAATGCAAGCCCAACTCCCCAGCTGTAATGGTTGAGCTTGAATCTCAACCCAAAACCAACAATTCTAGCAACAATAACACAGAAATTGAAAAGGAAATTCTATATTATTTGCAATAAACAAATTAATTACAGCAATTAGTAAGAAATTAGAGAGAGATTGATTCAAAGAGAGGGATGCTTCAGCAGCGGTGATGCCTTTTTCTCAGCTTCGGCGACCATGGCAACTCTTCTCGTGCCTTTTTCTCAGCTTCAGCGACCTTGGCAGCCGAGATATCACTAGCCGACACCACGGCGGTCGGCGCCCTCCTTCGCCGTTGGAATCGACAAACATTATGGTCCGACTGCATTTGCGTTTATGGGGAAATCACGGCCGGTGAGGGGAAACCTTGAGGGGAACCATTGGCCGACACCACGGCGATCTCCTCTCCAGGTTGATAAGCGAAATCACGGCCGTAAGGATGAGATACGTGAATTCCATCTTTGGTGGAAAATGTATTCCTTGGTGAAGGGGGAAAAATGTTCTTTCATTTGGAGGAAAATATGGCGCGTGAGGGTTAAAGTGGAAAATATTTTGATCGGAAAATTAAACCTATCAAACATGTTAAAAAGTGGGAAATGGAAAATATTTTCCTAGTTCCATGGAAAATTTGTTCTATTAAATAGGGCCTTAGAAGTTTGGTTTAATCAATCAAAATTTTCTATATGAAGAAGTAGAAAAATTTATGCAATGTAAGTAAAAAAAAATTCTTAAAAAATATCTCTTTTAAGATTGATATAAATAAGTTAAGTACAAAGAGATGAAAAACTTTGATGAGAGAAATGATTCAAGAAATTTAATTCAACAATCAACATTTTTGTTATGAGAAAATAAATGAAATGCAGGTAAAAATGTAAACTCAAAAAAGATTTTTTACAAATATATTTTACAAGAAAACTCTCTTATAATTGTTGTAATTAATTTAAAGTGAAGTGATATTTATAGTAATCAAAACGTCAAAATTTCTGACCAACCGAACATTCCATCCGAACGTCCGGATCTTGAACCATACAACCAAATTAGTTGTGCGTAAGAAATTAGAACGGTTAAAAAAATGACCGTTGGGCAATTCGGACGTCTGCATGGTCAGCCGGACTTTAGCTTTGACTTTGACTGTTTTTTTTTTTTTTGGAAAGAATATAGGCTTTTGAAGGACACTTACTTTATTTTTCAAAGTAGCATTGTAAAAACTTTAAATATCAAATTGAAATACTTACCTTTTTGAAGAATATTTTTTTTATGCAAGTGTTTTCATGAAATAATCTTTTCGTGCATAAAATAGTTTTTTATCTTTTATCATTCGTTGTTAAATATCAAAGTATTAGCACCTTTATATTTGAACTAAGAATTCTAGTTTTTGATCTTGCTTCGAAGTTTGCCTCTTAGACTTCTCGTCTTGATCTTTCTTTTATGTCGTCTCTCATTCTCTTGATCTTGCTTTTTCTTGACATTTGTCTTTTAAACTTTTGCCTCGAATGATTTAACTTGAATGCTTAACTTCCACTTTGATCTTCATTTCGAGTCTGATTTAAAATGTGTTGATTTTTGCAATGCATAATTGATTTTAACATTGAACTATCATCTCTTGAAATCATTTGTTAGGAACAATATTAAACTTGTTTGTTATGATGAAAACATTAAGGATGAAATCAACCATAGGTTAACAATCAGTAAGATTGTTACTAGAATAACATTGTAGACTCGTTTACTAAAGCTTATCAGCTAGGGCTTTCGAAGGACATGTGCAAGACATGAGGTTGCAAGGCATGCCACATATTCTCTAAGTATGAGATTTGTTAGGTTGTGTGCATATAGTATATTTTTCTATTTTAAAATAATATTTTGTAATAAATAATTGTAGTTTTATTTATTTACTACATTTATTTATTATCGAGCATACGAATTAGTGTATGTGATCACTTGCGATAATATAAGTTGGGTGCTTGCATTGAGAAGTATTGTTTAACATAACTTATATTTTGATCATAAATAATTTGTTCACTTCCAATATATAAAGGTTGGCACTTTGTACTAGAAGATTGTAGAGTTGAACCATTCATTGTTCGGATTTGCGATTTGTTCTTATCGCAGAAATAGTTAAAGGTGACACTAGTACACTTGGAGTTATTGAACGAACCATATATCGAGTTTAATTCTATAGCATGATCATGCAGAGAATTAAATTCTACTTGATCGTTGTGTATTTAATATAAATCCTTGGACAAGTTATTGTATATCATTTCCTGATCCTTAATAGTTCTTTGATTCACCAATGGGTGAGATCAATTTGATTGGTCAAATATCTCGGTAAGTTGAGAACTTGAGAATGAACAAATTAGAGAATATGAAGTTGTGTCGAGAACTGTCTCCTTAAAAATGGGTAGAGTGACTCCTAAGTATTTTTTTGTTGAACGGTTAAAATTTGAAATCAATGCTTAACAACAGCTAAACTTCGACATGTGTGATGCGCTCAACGGATCGTTCAAGAAAATGGTACTTAATTTTGTAACAATAATTAGAGATGTAAAACGGTAATTTATGCCCATGCCTAATTATCGAATCTTGGACGGGAACAAAGTAATATACGACAGGTCGGAGATAAATATTACAGATTTATTGGTTTCTATGATCTTATATATTTCAAGAATTCAGTATTTTATCTTTAGTGGAAAAAACAAATATTAATGATTGGATGACTGGGGTCGACTGGACATGATCTAATTATTCGAACTTGGATAATATATGTCCGACCAGGTCTTTGTAGTAACTCTAAAAGTATTTGGACTTAATTGCAATTATTATAAAATCTTTGAGCTTAATTGTAATTATAATAAGGTTTTGAACTTAATTATAATTGCTATGAAAGTTTTAAACTTAATTGTAATTGTAATTGAAGTTTAGGACTACATATGTAATTAAATGTAAACTAATTGGACGCGAACTTTAATTAAAACTCCTATTTGGATTTTATTTAAGACTCGTATTTAAAATTTAAATTATTATTGTACATGGATTGAAATATTTTTATCTCTATAAATAGAGACTAGATGGACGTAGAAGTTCTAGAATAGTCATAATACATAATTTCAGTGTTCAAATTGTAGAGAGAAAAAAGTGAGAAAATTTACTTTTTTCTTATTGTCTGATCCAACAATTAGTTTCTTAATTTAATTAAAAGAAGGTGCTCACCCACTGGTGTAGTATCGACTTTGGAAAATACCATAGAAGAGTTGGAGGTTTGAAGCATCAAGTTCTTGGAGTGATTTAAAAAGCTGGATGTTCGTGATTCAGATTAGTTCAAGAATTGATCATGAATTTAGGCAAAAACTCTAATCCTTTTCTCTTGATATAACATACACGTGAATATCTAGACGGTCTTGATAGCACAAGAATGGCTAAACAAGAGGGGGTGAATTGGTTATTAAAACTTTTTCGAAGAACTAATATAAATTCAAGCAAGTTAAGGCTAAAAAGATAAAATCAAATAATAAGAACAAAGGTAAATGTGATAAATAAAAGGGAGAGGGATGATGTGAATGATATAATTGTGGATGTTCGATCTAAAGCAATGATCTACACCTCTGTTACCAAGTTTTCCGGTACAAGCATGCATTTTCACTATGTTGATTGACTTGTGGTGCAATCCAACCCTTTACAATGCTTCTAGTGACTTACAAACAAGGATCACCGATCTTTATACAATGTTAAGGTTTACCGGACCTCAACATGACCCACAAATCTAAATGAAAGTTGATTTTACAATTTGAAACTCTCTCTTAATAAATGATATGATCAAATTAAGTAACAAAGGAGAAATAGGCTAACACTTTAATGTATATCAATGAATGATGTTGAAGTGTTAGGTGAGAAAAACTTTGATGAGTAGAATAATTTTCAAAAGTTAATTCAATCAAACTTTTTTGAAAGTGAATGATTTGAAAAAGATAATTCAATGTAGCTTTGCTCAAGAATATCTCACATAATGCTCTTAAAAATATTATATTGAATGTATAGTGATGTGGTATTTATAACAATCAAAATGCCAAAATATTTGACCAACCAGATGACTCATTCGGACGTCTGCTTACTGAACCGGACAACCAAACTAGCCGTTGTGCGTGAGAATTCAGAACGGTTAAGAATTTGACCGTTGGATGAACTGGACGTCATCTAGGATAAATTTTTTTTTTGATTTTTATTTTCTTGATTATTTTAAAAGGTGTAGGCTTTTGAATGACATTTTCACTAAAATCTTCAAGATAAGTGATATTAGTAAAAGATTTAAAAAATCAAGTGAAAACTTTATCTTTTTGAAAATAATTTTATGGAAGCGTTATTAGTAAAAGATTTAAAAAATCAAGTGAAAACTTTATCTTTTTGAAAATAATTTTGTGCAAGCGTTTTTATGAATAATTTATCTCGTATATAAATAACTTTTGAACTTTTGAACTTTTAGTAATTCATTGCTAAGGATTAAAGCATTACACCTTTGCATATGGATTCAAAGCATCTAAGTCTAATATATTTAATGAATGCTTGATTCTATGTGAATGCATAATTGATTTGACGTGATTTCTTGGCTTCCATCTCAATTTTCTTTGATCGTAAATTGTGAGTCCTTTGGTGGCAATCCTTTTGTATTCGATTGATCAATTTGGCCATACTAGCTACGAAGACTTGAATTCAGTTGTTAGAGATAAAATAATTTATTTTTTATAATCAAAATATAAGATCAACCATAGGTCAACAATTTTTCCCTTTTTGATTATGACAAACAAGATGATTTGCAGGATATGATTGAATAATTGATATTATATTGATAGAGGAAACATACATTATAAATGGGTTAATTTCACAAACGGTCACTGAAGTTATGTCAAAATCACAAAACAATCACCGAAGTTTAAAACTTACACTAACGATCACTAAAGTATCATTCGGTTTCAGTAAGGGTCACTGAAATACCATTTTCATTTTAATTGGAACTTAATGGACCAAAATAATTGAAACTTGAACCTTAAGGACCTAAATCGCAAATTTGACAATAAAACCAAAAAATAATTAAATTAAAAAACCAAAAAAATAAAAATAAATCTTTCTTCACCCACAAACAACCACAACTAGTTGCAGATCACCACCGCCCCTCCAATTAAAAAACCAAAACAACTCACCTAATCCCCTCCATTAAAGCATCGAATCCAAGCAAAAGGGCTTTCACCTTACTTCTAGTCCCAACCACATGTTCAACAAATTAAATGCATCCCCTAAACTTAACACCCAGAAATCAGTGTTATTTCCTTAACCATTCCCCTTATCTTTGCAGTTTCATCCAAGTTCATTGAACACCTCGTGCTAATCGTCATTCTCGAGATCAAATTGTTCAGCATTACCATAAATTCCACTCCCGAATCACATCCTCTCCCTCTTCCGATTTCTTTACAAAAATTCTCAACAAATCCATCATTTCTTCCCTTCTAACATCACAAATCAATTAATCTGTTGAATTGAGAGAATTTCCATCTTGCATATTTTGTTTCCAAGAAAATCCAATATTTCCTATAATTCGAAGGAGAAACAATATTATAAGTATATATGGTGAATGATTTATAAATTGAAGTTATATAACTATAAAAAATAACAGGTGTTAATCACCTAATGGGGGTGGGGTGGGGGTTTTGGTCTTTTGATTTTTTTGGATTTTTTAATTTAATTATTTTTTGGTTTTATTGTCAAATTTTCGATTTAAGTTCTTAAGGTTTAAGTTTCAACTATTTTGGTCCATTAAATTTCAATTAAAATGAAAATGGTCCTTCAATGACCATTATTGAAATCGAATGATACTTTAGTGACTGTTAGTGCAAATTTTAAACTTCAGTTATTGTTTTGTGATTTTGACATAACTTCGGTGACCGTTTGTAAAATTAACCCATTGAAAAATAATTTTTTGTTTAGCACTACAAAGTTACAGCATAAATTAGAGCTTAGCCCCGTTTGATTTGCAAAATTTTCCATGAAAAATGAAAAATATTTTCATTTTCCATGCAAAAGTATTGTTTGATGGGTAAAATGTTCCCAAATTTTTTTTTCTCCCTCCCACCCCCTTTTTCCTTGAAATGGTGGAAACGGTTTTCCCACTATTTGGTGGGAAAACCTTTTTCAGGTTGTGTCGATTTTTTATTTTTTATTTTTTATTTTTTTTTGACAATGTTAACAAATTTCATAACCAATTGTAAAAAAAATTCACTTTAATGGACAATTTTCATGTAAAACGAAGTCAAACGAACATTAAACTTTGATGAAAAAATAGTTTTCTAGCAATTTTTTTTTTTTACTTTTTAGCAATATTAACAAATTTCATAACCAATTGTAAAAAAAAAAAATCATTTTAATGGACAATTTTCATGTAAAACGAAGTCAAACGAATACTGAACTTTGATGAAAAAATAGTTTTCGAGCAAACTTTTTTTTTTTCAACACTTTTTGGCAATGGTAACAAATTTAATAGTAACAAATTTCATAACCAAAAAAAAAAAAAAAAAATCATTTTAATGGACAATTTTCATTTAAAATAAAGCCAAACGTGAACAAAAAGATCCAAAATTTTAAAAAAAAATCGGGTGGAAAATTACACCAATCAAATACACTTAATTACAATTTTCAGTAAAACAATTTTTAGGAAAATCTTTTCCCTGTAAAACATTTTATTTCCACCCATTTTTCACTCTTCAATCAAATGGACCCTTAAAAAAATACGGTAAATTACGATCTAATTTTCTTTTTTATTGAAAAATGTGTGGTTGAGAAAAACCTATTATAATTTTAATTAGAGCCAAACAGGGGCATCATATGTAATGTTTTGAAATTATAACTTACACTCCGCACTAATCGTGTTGTAATGTGTGCAATTATAACTTACACTCCGCATCATATATTATAAGGGTTAATTACGTCAATAGTCACTGAACTGTATCGAAAGTTTCCACCAAGTAATGAATTTTAAAAATTACGTGATTAGTTACTGAACTTTTGAAAAACCATCTTATTGGTCACCGAACTTTAAAAATCACCTTATTGGTCACTGAACTTTGCAAAAGATTTCTACTGGATCACTGAACTTTGCAAAAAGTTTTCCAAATAGTCACTAGGTTCAGTGACCATCTGGGAAACGTTTTGCAAAGTTTAGTGATCAATGAGGTGATTTTTAAAGTTCGGTAACCAATGAGGTGATTTTTCGAAAGTTTAGTGACTAACCACGTAGTTTTTAAAGTTCAGTGACCNCAGATAGTCACTGGGTTCAGTGACCATCTGGAAAACGTTTTGCAAAGTTTAGTGACCAACGAGGTGATTTTTAAAGTTCAGTGATCAATGGGGTGATTTTTAGAAAGTTCAGTGACTAACCACGTAGTTTTTAAAGTTCAGTGACCTGGTGAAAACTTTGGTCAAAGTTCAGTGACTATTGGAATAATTTACCCTATATTATAGTGTGTTGATCTTTATTATCGTGTATGTACATTTTTCAAAATTAAACACTACACAAAAACTTCTTATAAATCCATGGCGGTGACCCATGGTTGGTAGTTGCCGGCTTGGAATAGGATTGCATTGGAAATTTGGAATGGAAACTTCGTGTTACTATAATACATTTAGAAAAGAGGCATATATTTTTGGAAAGAACACATAATCACAAAGGTTTCAAAAAATACTTTCAACGATAAGAAGTTTGTAAAAAAGTTTCAAAAATCAAACAAAAACATTAACAAGTCAAGATAACAATAACATGTCAATATCACAATAACATAGAAGTTTGGTCACAGTCACAAAATTGCACAAGGTCACAATAACAAAGATACAAATTGTAAGTCGTAATTACAAATTTAATCAAGATCACACATTTTTTTAAGTCATATATCATTTATTAATCACAAATTATCCATTTATCGATCATAAATTATTTGTTGATAACAAAATGCATCCATTTTATTGGTCACAATCATTCAAGTAATTGATCACAAACGCTCTTCATCTCACCCGCTCCAATCCACCACCATCACCTGCATCACCACCAACAACAACCACCCATTTGCAAAATGACCCCCAAATCTAAAATTGCAAGTATAGGCCT
The DNA here is from genome assembly GCA_903798395.1 of Fraxinus floribunda. Lineage (NCBI taxonomy): Eukaryota > Viridiplantae > Streptophyta > Magnoliopsida > Lamiales > Oleaceae > Fraxinus > Fraxinus floribunda. Next base: position 5,745 of record CAIGRS010154255.1, on the reverse strand, counting down.
ACAATTTCACAAATTGCAAAAGGCTCCCATCCTAAATTCTCACTCAAACTGTAATTTTCCCCCTCCCCTTTTGCTGTATGACGCTAGTACATGCTAAAGCTACGTTTGGCCACACACTGTGTGCCCTCTGAGCAAACCATGTGTTGTAGCAACACCAAGCGTTGTTGTTGCAACAACATGGCACACTACCGATTGTAGCAGCAATGTCGAATGATGTTGCAACATGCAGCGGTGGAGATGGAAAACGGTGGTGGCGGATTGTGGTGGTTGAAGAATTGGTAAAAGTATAAATTAGTTCGTGGGTGGAATACACATGATATTTGAGAGAAAAATCTAATTTGCGCTCATTTTTATGTGGATTTGACTAAAGTGCAGGGCCTAATTATTCTCTAAAATAATGAAGATATAATCAATTGAGTGAGTTTGATTGAATATTAGCTATTCATAATTTGTATTGTGGACGCGTCTGTGTGCATATAACAGTTCACTTGCCCTACTTTTCAGCTGTCAAGATCTTGAAAATTTGAAAGAGTTTCTTCATTATTAAATAAAATTGTACTATATGTCAAACGACACGACTTTGCATAAGAAATTTAAAAAGATTTTAATTTATCTATTTTCCATCATTATTTCCAATATTATCAAAATCAACCAACCAAAAGTTCTATAAAAATGTGTGCAATATGCGATGGGGTATAAAAAGAAGTTTAAAAAAAATTGTAACTTATCTTTAACAATTTAGTGTAATAATTTTGTACTGTGAATTGTATTGGAAGATGATTGAATTATACGTTCAATATTAAATAAGAAAAATCTTGAAATTTTATTTATTTTATTGATCAATACGGTTTAACACTTTTACGCATAAAATACATGTCTAAACGTCCAATTGCACGTATCCACCACCTAGATAATTATCATTGTTTTATATGACTAAACTAAAATCTCCTCCCAAGTAACTGTCTTTGTTGTTGAAGTATCATTTAAGCTCAACTTTGATGACGATTTACTCTTTCCAAGAACTTTGAATTTAATGTGCAAAAGCCACTATGATTTGGCTTAGGCTATTTGTTAATAAAAACTTTACTAATTATGAACATGCTTGAGTGCTTAGTTATTTTACTTATAAATTTATAGTATTTATTGGCTCGTACAAAGGTAGGAAGTAGGGCGAGCCAAGTCGAACCATTCGACTCCTCTACCGTCGAGCTTACAAGTTGGCTCGCTCGATCAAAGTGACTCAACTTGCTCCACGAGCTCATCCCATTGTGGGACGAGTTGAGCCGGCTTGCGAGTCTCTCACGACACGCCGATTTTATATTAATTTTTAATGAAATTGGGATTTTCACTCATTTTGACGGCAAACTCGCACAAGGGAATCGTACTCGTCCCACGCCTCAGCTCGCCTAGGAAGCAAGATGACTAGCGGCTCATTCATTTCCCACCCTTGCCTTGAACCATATAATAATACTCTTTAGCAATCTAACACGAGTATATCTCACTTCACCCCGTGACGTTTTCACCCCCACAATCGTTTTCAATAATAAAATCCTTCTCACTAGTCGTATAGAAGCGTAGTCATTTAAGAACCACGAGAAGCATCTCGGAGCATGTTTAGACTGACTTATCTTAAATTTAAATGTCAAATGTATGACTTATATTAATTTATTTTGAAAGTTAATGGGTTCACATTAAAAATAAATTACACATTTTTTACTTATCTTTAACATAAATCATCCCAACACGCTCAAATATATTTACTTAAAAATCTCCTTTGGCTCCCAAAATCTAATTATTAAGATTCAATTTAAGTTCATGTTCGATAAAAATTAAAATCTAGGTTTTAATCTAAATCAAAGTCAAGAATTAATTTTGAACACATTTTTTTATGAAATTCACAATTTTTCAACTACATATTTCATTTAATTTTATCAAAATTTACTAAAAATTTGATTTTAATCCGACAATGAGGGACTAAATTATTTTTTGAATATGATTTTTGGACAATTTATTCTATACTTTTAGAATATCAATTGCAATTATGTTCCCACGGTTTGTCCGAAACCCTACTCACATCACCGCAGTCGTGGGTCTCGCGTTGGACTAATAATTAAGAACTTCCCAATTAGCGATCACCTGTAACTACATTAATCATTGATGAAACAATAAACTAATAAGGAAATTTCACTATTAGCCCTGAACTCTTATTTCAATAGCAAGTTACTCTTCAGACTTTAAAATAGAGCAAATTGATCTTTAATCTTCCATTGCGGTGACACAATTTAGAATTCACCTCGTAAAAAAAAAATTGATAAAATTATTGTCTCAAAAACCATTCCTACATTTCCAATATTCATTAAAGTGAATCTCATATGTTGTAGGCCGATTTTGCTTCTCTCATTAATTGGTGTTTAGCTCATGTTTGGTAATCATTATTTGAAAAATCTTTTTTCAACAGACTCATTTTTAATCATACGTTCACATAATAAAAATATTTTGTATTTAAATCTAAAATTTGTCATCATTTTTAATCATACATTATCCTAAAAATCACTATTTAAAATATTGTTTTGACCAAATAATAGGTAAAAAAGGGGCTTAGAAATTTGAAGCAAGAATGTCTTTACTAGGGGTCACATTACAAGTTATTGCAAATTTGGACGATTTCCGACTTCCCATCATTAGATATGGGTTATGCTTATACAATGAATGATTGAGATCAAACTTGCTATATTACAAGTTAAGAATCAACTTGTTAATGAGACAATACATTAGGGACCCAAGAGTGAACTTTTCCCTAAACTAATAAGATTAGATTAGAAAACACACAGATTAAGATTATAATTATTGTCTGAATATCTCTCTCCATGTTCTTCGAATCTACCATCTAAACTCTCCACCGACAGAAAAATTTCCCATTTTTATAGAAACCCCATCTCATTTTGGTAAATTAACCCAGATTACATTTTCCTTCAGTAATCCCTCAAATATTTCTCGTTGTTATGGATGCAAGTAAATACACAATTATATTCTTAGATTAATTATTCCTTTTATTCCCTTGAAAAGAATTCTTGATATCCAGCTATATATTCGCCACCACGAATCGGGTTTTTAGCTAGAAGCTCATTATGCTAGATCGGGTCCTCAGCCCCCGCCGTGTGCGGCAATTTCAGAGGCTTATACGCAATGGGAAGCTTACACTTCTTTGCCTTTTCCTTACAGTAATTGTTTTGCGCGGAAATCTGGGCGCCGGAAAATTTGGCACGCCGGAAAAGGACCTCGACGAGATCCGGGAAACGTTTTCTTACATCCGCCGGCGGTCGGAACCCCGCCGCGTGCTGGAAGAGGCGGAGACTGTTCAAAAATCCAGTTCGGCAAGTGGTAGTATGGAAAATGGGAGTAACAATTATGCAGAATTTGATATAAGAAAGATCTTGAAGGACGAAGATGATGGGATTGAAGAATTTAAGAGTGATCCTTCGCAGCCGTACAGCCTCGGTCCAAAGATTTCAGATTGGGATCAGCAAAGAGGTGAGTGGTTGAAAAACAACCCAAATTTTCCGAATTTTATTGCTCCTAATAAGCCTAGAGTGTTGTTAGTTACTGGGTCATCCCCGAAGCCATGTGAGAATCCTGTGGGGGATCATTACTTGTTGAAGTCTATAAAGAATAAAATTGATTATTGTAGGCTACATGGTATTGAGATTTTTTATAATATGGCTCTGCTTGATGCGGAAATGGCGGGGTTTTGGGCGAAACTACCTTTGATTAGGAAGCTGTTGTTGTCGCATCCGGAGGTGGAATTCTTGTGGTGGATGGATAGTGATGCAATGTTCACGGATATGGTGTTTGAGTTGCCATGGGAGAGGTATAAAGATCATAATTTTGTGATGCACGGGTGGAATGAGATGGTTTACGATCAAAAGAACTGGATTGGATTGAATACAGGAAGTTTCTTGTTGAGGAATTGCCAATGGTCTTTAGATATTCTCGATACTTGGGCACCAATGGGGCCGAAAGGCAAGATTAGGGAGGAGGCTGGTAAACTCTTGACTCGGGAGCTTAAGGGTCGGCCAGTTTTCGAAGCTGATGATCAGTCTGCAATGGTGTATATATTGGCAACTCAGAAGGATAAGTGGGGTGATAAAGTTTATCTCGAGAATGCATATTATTTGCACGGTTATTGGGGCATTTTGGTGGACCGGTATGAGGAAATGATCGAGAATTATCATCCCGGCCTTGGCGATCATCGGTGGCCACTTGTTACTCACTTTGTGGGTTGCAAGCCTTGTGGAAAGTTTGGTGACTATCCAGTTGAGAGGTGCTTGAAGCAGATGAATCGTGCATTTAACATGGGGGATAATCAGATTCTGCAGATGTACGGGTTCACTCATAAAACACTTGCTAGTAGGAGAGTGAAGAGAACAAGGAATGAAACGAGCAATCCCTTAGAAGTGCAAGACGAGCACGGCTTGCTTCACCCTTCATTTAAAGCTGTGAAGGTATCATCTTCTTGAATACACACGAAAGGAAAGGATTGAAGTCATAATCTGAACTCTTATTTATAATTCATATCATTTTGTATCCTGTTGTTATTTATCACATTATCTTGGAGCCATGTTATTGTGGTTGCTTTGGATGGCGATTTTTCTGTCACATAGTTTTAAAGTTTAAATTTGCAACTTGTTACTATATTACTTTACATAATTTTCAATGAAGAGGCACAGTTCAATTATTCATGCATTTGTTCGATATAACAGTATTTAATCAGTTCAAATTGTATGGCATAGAATGAAAATTGCAGACGAGTTTGTGTATGATGATCTTTTAGATAGGCGAGTTAATATAAATAAATCATAAGTACAGTTCATCTACCAGTCCCTTGAATAATGGTCATGGATGAATATTATATACTTGTAGCATGTTTGGTAAGGTGGATTAGACGGTATTTGACTATATTAAGCCCTATCCCTTAGAAGTGCAAGACGAGCATGGCTTGCTTCACCCTTCATTTAAAGCTGTGAAGGTATCATCTTCTTGAATACACACGAAAGGAAAGGATTGAAGTCATAATCTGAACTCTTATTTATAATTCATATCATTTTGTATCCTCTTGTTATTTATCACATTATCTTGGAGCCATGTTATTGTGGTTGCTTTGGATGGCGATTTTTCTGTCACATAGTTTTAAAGTTTCAATTTGCAACTTGTTACTACATTACTTTACATAATTTTCAATGAAGAGGCACAGTTCAATTATTCATTCATTTGTTCGATATGATGTTGTGTTTAATCAGTTCAAATCGTATGGCATAGAATGAAAATTGCAGATGAGTTTGTGTATGAAGATCTTTTAGATAGGCGAGTTAATATCTACCAGTCCCTTGAATAATGGTCATGGATGAATATTATATACTTGTAGCATGTTTGGTAAGGTGGATTAGACGGTATTTGACTATATTAAGCCCCTGTTTAGTAACGTTAGATTTTTTGATTAAAATCTTAGTCATAGTCAAAATTAATTTCAACCACGCATTTCATAACCCACAACTTTTTAACCACTTATTCCATCAACTTTCATTAAAATCTGCTAAAAGTCTGATTTTAATCTCTATCAAACGGGGCTACATAAGTAGGTTTCATGTCCACTACGGTATAATGTTGTGCACCACCAAACATGCAGCTGTTATCAACTTTTATTCTAATGGCCTGGCTGCAATGGACTAGGTTGATTGTGGTCATCCT
>CAIGRS010154222.1:0-14613 GCA_903798395.1 Fraxinus floribunda | reverse complement strand
ACTAAACTAAAGAACGAAGACAATTATAACAATATCTTGACATCATGATCACAAAATTTATGAACCTTACTTGAATTGTTGAATGCCAGAAGAATTTAATTCTTGATAAGTTCGGAATTAATTTGATGAAGAACGAGAAGAAAACAATATGCTTTACAATAATCTCTCAAATTGTCTGTTTTACAATGAATATAATTAGTCGTATTTATATGGAACCCATAAAACCTAATTAAAAAGGGAATTAAACCTTAAAAGATATCAAAAATATGTCATACAAGAGTTTTAACTAAAATAGAATTCTAGACGAATTTTGAAAAACCGTGTCCCAATTCTTAACTACGCGGTCGCATAGGCCTGTATTCTGCCCTCACTTTGGTCGTGGTATGGATGCATGCAGCCGCATGCATAGGTATGCTATACGGTCATAAAGTTTTGCCCTTCAGCTCCCTCATCTGTTGCTTGCAACAAGTTGATCCATCTTGTTTCTTCTTCCAAACTCAACATGAAACTTGTTCATTTGCTTGTTGTGATCGATATTTGATCCACTGTAGTTTGAACAAGCAATTACATAGCTTCATTAACCTTCATTACCCGTGACCTCGTCATTGGTCTTTCCTCCATGATCAACGGACATGTGCCCTCGCTAGCTTTCATACTATGCATCTCATCACTTTGTGGCTTGCAAACTACCATCATACTTGTGTTCCTATGTGGATATATTACCTTGGGCAACCAGAGTAACATAGCTGTGAGTTGTTGAGCTTGTGGTTGTGTGTGTTGATTTGGGATAAGATACTGTAAACTAAGCCTGAATTCCACTATGATTGAAGATCAATTCAGACAAATGGTATTAGATCTTCATGGTGGTAAGAAATCATTTTTTTTTTGTTGAAAACTTGATGGAATCGACTAAAAAATTCTAAAAAATCGGACTGATAAGGCAGAGAAAGGACTTGTCTAGTTCAAAGTCAATATGATCGAATCTATTTTCTTGTTTTCTGGCCAAACCACTACATGTTGGACGAATAGAGATCACCGGCGTGTTGGGCAGACCTAGGTGGGTAGCACGATCGGATGCGGTGGTACATGGCAGTCGACGAGTACAACTTCAGCGATAGCACATGTGGACGCGTGAGGGCTTCTTCAGTGATGGTTTCTTCGTATAGTTTCCTTCCAACGGCGAGGCAGACTCTGTGGTGGTGTTCGTTTTCAGTTTTGAGTGCTATAGTGAAATTTGAATGATTTTGCCTCTACGCATTCGGGATTTGACTTTTGCTCGATTGTTTGCCACAATTGTTGAAAGTTTTAGTGCGAGTAACGGTGACCCTAAAGTGGTAATTCACATATCTCGATATTTACAGGCTTTCAAATGTTATCCACTCTAGTATATTAGCTTATCCCGTTTAAATTTCAACATTAACGAGTTATCATGTGGGGTGACATTAAGATTGGAGTTAATGTGTGTGGTAACCATTTGTGGTAATCATTTGTTCTAGAAATTTAGGAATTATTTACTATATTTGAAATGTTGAATTGAAACTGCAATTTGATAATTGCTTCTTGTTTAATTGTTTGCTTTGTGTGAGAATTTTTTTTTTTTTTTTCGTTTGACCATTCCCTTGATACTAAGATTGTGAATCTCACAAAAATCTAGGAATCTAAAACGGTGTATATTGCGACTTTAGGATTACTTTGTGGAACCTATTTGTACACTTTGGTAGTTCTATTATTTCAAAATGTCTTCACATTTCAAAGTTGAAATTTTCAATGGAAAATATGATTTTTCAATTTGACAACAAAAAATGAATAAGACTTTGGTTCAACAAAAAGTTTCAAAGACCACAAAACACCAAAAATAATATGATAAACTTACTTACATTACAATCATTTTACACATATTTGATATTGTTTTGAGAAAAGTTGGAAAACTTGATTCTACTAAAACAAATTTGGAAAAAATTTGGGAACTTATATTTGCTTAAATCTACTCCTAATAATTTGTATTTACGTGAAAGATTTTTCAGTTTTAAAATGGATCTTTCAAATGAACTTGATGACAATTCGGATGTTTTTAACAAGTTTGTTCAAGATATTGTTAATGGTGATGAGAAGGTGTTTGAAACATATAAGGTCATTATTTTGCTTAATTCTATTTCTGGCTCATATAGGGAGGTTAATAATACGATTAAGTGTGGTAAGGACATCTTAACATCGGAGATTATCATAAATCTCTTTAAGAACAAAGAGTTGGAGTTTAAGGCTGAAAGAGATGATAAGAAGAGTGATGAGATATATATGGTGAGAAGTAGAATGAAGTTTAAGCAAATTATGTAGGTAGAACTCAGGACAATAATGACTCAAGTGATGACGGTGGTAAGAAGAAGAGTTAAGGTTGGGACAAGTCCAGTATTAAGCGATGTTACAATTATGGTAAGTCAGACACTTTGTGAGGGACTGTCCCAAGAAGAAGAACAAGTAGAAGGGTACGATGAGAGGTATGGCGAATGTGGTATAAGGTCGAGTGATGACCTTAGTGAGGTTTATTGAGAGTAAGTCTAGTTACTACATGTGCATTTGTGTATAATATTTTTTGTATGTGTGTGATTGTTTAATTCTATTGCATGTTTATATGTTGCATTTTAATGTATTTGATATGTGCATTTACATGAATTTGATAGCAATATGATTACTTGGTGTAATATGTTTGTATGCATAGTGGTTTGGGATGCATTAGCGATAAGTGTGATGTGTGTCTATTGGTGTGTAGAGTATAGATGTCTAAAGGTGTATTGGTGATATGCATAAGGGGTAAGGGGTAAGGGGTAAGGGGTGTGGAGTGTGACGTTTGGATCATGAGTGGAGATATTAAATATCTAGAATTCCTTATATGTGAAAGACCTTGTACACATAGAGTGTGAGGGTGACACTTATATCACTTTTGTTGCATATGTGTTAGCCGTTTGTTGATTAACTTGGTGTTAATATATTGTTCTGTGTGAACGTGTTTGTTGAAAAGATCTGTGCGTTATCATAGGTTATATTTTCATCGCATGTTTTATTTGCTCTTGATTGTTTACTATTATTATTTGCTTCTACTTGGATTTTATTTTTTTACCTTAACCCTGGCGAGTACATGAAATGGGTATGGTATGTGTTTTGGGTCTGAAACACGAGGTAATGTCTATAATACCAATTTTATTGGTTATCTTGATTATGTAAGTATAAACTTTGTGTTTTGTTTGCTTGCAGATTGACTGAGTATCAAGGTGAAAATTTGTTGAGTTTTGATACCCAATGAGTCCCGAACAATGATATTAAACAGTTTTATTATACAAGCCTTGACCGATGTATGAAATTATATCAACATATCAACATTTGGTAGTTCAACATGAAAACAACTTGGAGACCATTAGAAGTGGCCTAATTTAATTAGAGACGCTGATGACCATTTACTTATTAGATGGTCCTTTTTAATATAACTATAGCCTGTTACATTAGCTGTGACTTTACCCTAAATATATCTCTCTCCTTGGTTAGGGTGATAACAGTGTGTACGCGCTCTATGTTTTTGAGAGAATAATGTGGCTGCCTCGTTCTTCTTTTTCGTGCCTTGATTTCTATTGTTTTTCTCTTTGCCTTTGTGGCTTGCAAATCACCACCGTACTTGTGTTCCTTCGTGGATTTATTACCTTGGGAAATCGGAGTAACATAGTTGTGGGCTGTTGAACTCGTAGTTGGGTATTGATTTCGGACAAAATACTGCAAACTGAGCCCGGATTCCACAACAATTGAAAATCAATTCACAGTCCTCGTTCCATTCATGATCAGTGACTCGAGTAAATTCTACAATTTGCCACAATGTCAAAATGACATTTTTAGGAAATCTCTCCACCCTTAGATGCACAATCATAGAGACTTCAACCTCCACCACACTCTTGTAGTCCTATTTGACAAGATAGCTCAATTCTCTCTCAATTTTCATCTTTTCCTTAGTTTTCTCATCATAGGAGCCCTTCTACCAGTACCATGCATATAGAGGTAAGTCGAATATATTACAATAAAATTTCCAACTTTTCCATGAAACCGCCAAGCAATCATGCAGGCTGGCAAGGTTATTTATGAACCCCGTGTGTGAAGCTGCAGTTATGCACCAGAAGCAGAATCCCTCTTATTAGCCACACAAGCAAAGGTTCAAATTCTTTCGAAAAACACATCCTACAAATTTTCACATCGACACTTAAAATATACAATTTTTTCTCCAGTAACACAATCTGGATAATCATCTATTTTGTTTTGATTCTACAGTTTTTCTAAGCTTTGCAGCTTAGGCTGAAGTAATTTTTTCTTAGATTTTATTTCTAGCTAATTTCACCTACACCACCTAATGCAATGCAACTGCATGAATCAACCTACAAAATCATGAATGATATGGCCCCCAATTTGCTGTCTCAGATGATTTTCTGGCTGCAGTTGTTGGGCACTCTCTGCGCTTTGCCTGAGACCCAACGTTAGAGACACAGCACCTAGACCTCCAATTTCCAGTCCACCCTGGTGGTAAGGCACAAAACCCATGAATGGTCCATCCATGCTACCAGGAATATGATACTCCACTCTTGAACGCTTCTCCCGAGTCCATAGTTCTGCACTCGGCCCGTCCCCTTGGCACTCTGATGGGCTAATTCTTGAGCAATCCATTTGCTTACAAGAATCTGCAGTTATGCCACGTGTATTGAAAGATTGGACGCCATTCAACTGAGCAGAACCTTCAGTTTGGGGTTTCCCATCAGTTTTTGAAGCATTTGATTCGGTTTCTGTCATTCCTTTGGTTTCTAGCATGTGTATTTCTTCAACCATGGGTTTCCATACACGGACCCGAGCATTGATAAACCAGTTAGAAACCTAACATGAAAAATGAAACTTAGCTCGATTATTGGAAGTATCTACACGTCTTCTTATGATAGAAGGCACAAAGCAAGCCCCAGGGAAGTAGGCTTGGGGCATATCTATAATAATATGAATCGAAGGCAAGGAATTCAGCCAGCAGTCGATAACATTTTACGTGTCTGATGAATGCCCAATTACCTGGTTTCTGGTTAAGCCGGTTTGAGTAGCCAGCATATGCTTATCAGTGTCTGTAGGATATCTACACAAATAAATTCACATTCATAAAAATTTGAGTGCGAGTACAAATGCAGCATCATATGCCTCAAGTTTATTTTCAGGTGATCATGACACAAACAAATTGATAGGTAGATAAAAGAGACTTACGGATGAAGGAAATGGTCAAAGAGCCAAGCTCTAAGAACAGACACTGCACGTTCTGGTAGGCCTCTCTGGGGCCTCCAGACATGTTGTTGGGGATCAAGAAAGCCTGTATAGCACCCACCTTTCTGCTTTTGAAAGCTTTTATCCACGAACTTTAACGTCGAACCACTAGTATCACCTTTACTACTGCTTGTGCCCACAGTGGGGGATGGCAAATCTTCTCCCAAGGCGTTACTTATGCTTCTGAGTTGGTCGGCTATTGCATTTTTTAGACAACGGAAGTGTCTGGAGACTGTCTTTAGACCTAAAGAGATATATGGAGTAGCTGCAGCAAGACCTGAGACTGGTTCAAAGGATGAAACTACCATTTGCATCTGCTGATGATACTGTTTATACCTTCTGCAAACCTTTAATAAAAAAAAAAATAATAATAATAATAATCACACATGATAAAATACTGCAGTATCTTGACGAACTTTAGAAATATAAATTAATCACACAAACTTAAATCACCATAAAGAATTACAAGCACTCAAATAATGAAGTACCCAAATTGCAAAATATACTAACTAAACCAACATTCATTATTAGATTACAAATCATATTAGATGCCACTGTCAATGTGCTTGAAGAAAATGTTGTAATCTCAAATGTCAAATAGTCACAAAAGAAGCTCTTGTAGGAAATTAACCAACGAAGAGTCCACAATTATGTGCCTAGCACCCATTTATTTCTAATCAAACAGATAGATCTCAATTTGCAGACATACTGACAACCAACAATAAACTCCAGTTGCTCTATTCCATTTAAGGTATAATCTACACATATAATTCATTTCTGTAAACCAAATTTCAACAACTTTAGAAATGCACTGGCAATGCTTTTATAATGCACGTACTCGTGACCGAATGACTTAATTTCATATTTAACGTTATAGATTCATAAAGCATTTGAAAGGGAACTGCTATTAGCTCCCCATTAATTGCCACTGGCACTCAAGTACTCCTCAGTTAAAAACATATTGCTATTCACTACGAAAAACAATCAAAACGCTACCTTCTCAAGAGACATTAAAAATTGAGGTCATTGCTTTATATGAAGGAAAACATCACATATCGACATACAAGCAAAGCAAAACTGTCTTAGAAAAGCAGTCCTAAAGTTCAAAATTTCTCCTTTCCAAGAATAAATTCCATTTAAAAGTTTAAGGTATTAGGAAGGGCTGAAAAGAATAAACTTATTTTTTACAAGTTTGTTTTCACCAAATATAACGAAAGCAATTCATGAAATTGATACAAAGACCAATAGAGGCTCCAACTTGCTCATCAAAAATTCATTAAATGAGTGTGTGCTTATATTTTCTTTCTATATTTCATATGCAATTGATTTTCTCAAATCCTGCTAAATTAAACCAACCTTGTTTGGGTGGATATTTCAAATTTACCAAATAGTTCACATCTAAAATGCCTTTGTGTTCTTCAGTTTAATGTTGGACCGCAGCATGACAACAGAAAACTTCAGTGAGATAGTATTATCCAATAAAAAGAACATGTCTCATAATCCATATACATAAATGGAGGGTGTCCTCGGATCAAGATGTTCGATCGAAATAAACTTACCTAATGTAGTCCACTTGGTATGTCCTTCAAAGACTGACACCGACAATGCAATAAAAGAAATTGCAAAGAATGGGGGCAACCTCATCAAGTTTCCATGTTCAGAAGTAAAGCATTAGAAAATTGAAATTGTAATTCAACAAAATGTATAATATGTCATATTTTTTTTCTCACGCAAACTACAAGCCATTAGTTCCCTCTTAGGAGGTGATACTAGGATAAACCTCAAGATAACATTAGGACAGCGTTAATGAGCTCAATTGCATCTGTCTTCTCCAAACTTATAGCGCGTATTGCACTTTTAGCCCCCAACTTTTTCTCCTTGGACTTGTGGAAACACAAGAAGTCAAATTACAAAGACCGCAGCATGACAACAGAAAATTTCAGTGAGATAGTATTATCCAATAAAAAGAACATGTCTCATAATCCATATACATAAATGGAGGGTGTCCTCAGATCAAGATGTTCGATCGAAATAAACTAATGTAGTCCACTTGGTATGTCCTTCAAAGACCGACACCGACAATGCAATAAAAGAAATTGCAAAGAATGGGGGCAACCTCATCAAGTTTCCATGTTCAGAAGTTAAGCATTAGAAAATTGAAATTGCAATTCAACAAAATGTATACTATGTCATATTTTTTTTTCATGCAAACTACAAGCCATTAGTTCCCTCTTAGGAGGTGATGTTAGGCTAAACCTCAAGATAACATTAGGACAGCGTTAATGAGCTAAATTGCATCTGTCTTCTCCAACTTATAGCGCGTATTGCACTTTTAGCCCCAACTTTTNACCCACCCAAACAGATTGTTAAATATTTGTATAGGAAAAATAAAAAATAAAAAGCGTTAATGAGCTAAATTGCATCTGTCTTCTCCAACTTATAGCGCATATTGCACTTTTAGCCCCAACTTTTTCTCCTTGGACTTGAGCTACTCTAACCCATAGTTTTGTGGTATAGATGGTCCTTACTGATAGAAACCCACCCAAAAAGATCGTTAAATATTTCTATAGGATAAAAAAAATAAAAAATAAAAAAATTGCCCGCAACTTTAATGTTCCATGTAGAGGGCAAAGCTATGATGCACTCACACGTCGACACGCGATTTTTAAAAAAAATACAGACATGACATGTCATCGACACGTTTATTAAATTCTTAAAAATTCTTCATTTATATAGTATAAATTTAGTTTTATACTTGTTATTAATTTTTCTAATTGAAATCTTTTAAACATGAGTTCCTATTTGTTACTTGTTAATAATTTTGAATTAACAATATATAATATTTCTAATGTAAAAAGAAATATGATTACGGTAAAGTATCCGAGAAGTATCGGTATTGACTCTTGTCCAACACGTGTCGGACACGCAACTCTAATTGAAGTGTCCGTGCTACAGAGAAGCAAAGCAACAGTGGAAAACATAATTCGGCAGCTACATTCGGAGAGGGAATAAATGCAGAGAGAAAGAGAAAGAACACTGGAGAGAGGTACAAGCCACTGTGCAGAGTCCACTGAGCATTCCAACTGTGTAGGGAGAGAAAGAGAGTGAAGAAACTCGTGAGGTTTTGTGAGTTAATAAAGTCTTCTTTTTTCTGTGATTGTTGAGTTTTTCTAGCCACATTAATTTAGGTTTATCCGACTCATCATTCTTTTACTATTTTCTGTTGCTTTCGCTGTGCGTCTGGGGAATTTTTTCCCAAACAATTGGTGTATTGAAGATTTGATGGCTTGTGCCAAGAAAGATTTTAGACATTATTGCATAGGACTCGAGGATGAGATCGCTCCATCTCCTTAAATGAGACATTGTGTTTCCACTACCATAAATCTTAAAACTTAATATCGAACAATATATACGAAAGCGATCATGAGCTGCAGATGCACGAGGAGTATCACCGGATCGCATGGTGTAGTATCTTCATTTAACTTTCACGTGTACCCCACATTAGAACGGACAAAATTTCTCCTTGTAATTCGTCAGTTGAAGGTCAGGTTGAGCCTCCCTCCTAAGTTCTATTTTTATTTATTTTGCCATTAATAAAAGTATAAAACATGTAACCAATTGTGGTTTAATTAAATTAAATTAAATATTTCAACTCACCACGAGTTCTGACCAAGTATGGGGTTCAATATTTATTTCTCGCTTTTATTATTGACATTGTATAAGGTCGAGGTTGGTGCTTTGAAGCTAGATGATGGTTTATGAGGGTTGTGGAAATGGTGACGGTTGGAAGCAGAAGAGTTGGTAGTGGTTCATACAGGTTTATTTCTAAGTAGCGCATTGCTTAAGAAAGTTCTATATTGTAGGTGTATAAGCACAAGGTCTATATTGTGGGTGTGTAAGCACTTTAAGCATGTCCTCTTTACGTGCAGATTTCAAGGATGAGTTCTACCCAAAGTGCTCATGATAATGGTGTTAGAGTGGACCCCTCTTCTTAGAGAACCCTCTTAGACTCTTAGTAAATAGGATGAGTATGGAGAGCTACATCAAATAGAAGACTAGTTCCAAAGAGCAACACAAATAAGAAAGTGCTCATTGATGGTCTACTAGTGGGTTTATAACCAATTAGACTCCCCTTTACAATCTAGTCTTAAGCTTAAGTTATGTTCAAAAAGTACTTGTGACACAACTAAACAAGGGGAATATATACGAGTCTATTTAGCCCCTATTTGGTGTAGCTAAAAAATCATATTTTTAGTAAATTTGGATAAAAGACGATGAAACGTGTGAGTCCTATTAAATATGTGGTTAAAATTAATTATTAACTTTGACTTAAATTTTTATTAGCATTTTTATCCATACCAAACAAGGGCTTAACTAATTTTCAGGTTTGAATTAACTAAGAAATATAAGCTGTGGTAAAAATTGTAAGAATTACTTTCAAATCTTGCATTGCTTGTTTAAGGTCTGCGCCTTGAGTTTTTCAATCTTGGGCACCCCTTTACAAAGCAGTTTTAATAGTAAGTTCCACTGAAAAGTACTTACAACACAACAAAACAACAAAAATATTTATGTTATTATTTACCTAATTTTGGAAAAGGGTTCAAATTATAAAGTGCGCCGAATTTCAGTGAAGTGATTTTCATATTTGTGGGCTTGGTCAAAAGTCATCACCACTACCCAAAACCATCTCAGGTTAAATCAATTTTTAGTAGCAATTCATTAACATGAAATCCATGCTCTAAATTATTGGTTGGCTCGAGCTTCAAATGCATGACCAGTAACATAGAGCTGAACAGCCAATCCAATCAAGCCCAAAGTATCCTTTCATAATTGACATTCCTTTTCAACATCATTTCCCACCACGCAAAAATAATTCATTCTTATTCTTAAAACATAGTTTTGTTCGTTAGTTTCTTCGTTGACAGTGGTATAGTTTCAATACGAATGAAAATCCTTGAGCACTAATTGATGCAAGTGGCAAAACAAGGTGAAGACATTCATGACCAAACTACACATCTAATGGTGCTTAGGAGTAAGCAGACCAGATAGTACAGCTGATGGTTTAATAGCTCCTTTTTATTTATTTTAATTCTAATAGATGTTCCTAGTAACTTTATAAGTTGGCGACGGCCTAGTTTTTTACATCTAGGTTTCGCTCCTCGAAAGAACAATCAAGATTTCATTATTGCTTTTGTTAATATTAAATACACTGTTTTGCATTCAGAGCCACCTTCGATCTCATGAGCATACAAGGGAGTTGCTAGAACTGTGAAGTAAAGCTAAAATAGTGAATGAGATCAAATTAATAAGAGTTGTCTTCGATGATACAACAACTTGATGAGTTGTCATTGGCCCAACAAAAGAAGAATCCAACATAACCAGTTCGTTAAGAGTCCAGCAACTGCAAGTGGTCAATAGTAGACTTTCTCCAACAATAGTTTCCACAAGCAAATTCAAACACACTGTAAGGGCAAATTTTCTCCAAACATGGGAGCCTAGAAGATAGCATTATTGCAATATGATTCCTTTACTGTAAACTTTATATTACTAAAATTAGTGTTATTCTCATTTTAATACTATCCAATCCATCTTATCAAACATGCTAAAAGCATTCGAGTGATAAAAAAGTATTACTGATAATGGTTTATAGCTAGAGACAAGCAAGTCAACAGTACTAACCTCATCCTTCATGTATAACAGTTTAGCCTTCTTCTGTAAATATTCGGGCCAGTGAGAATCTATTTTGCTGCTCATACCTCCAGGCTCCTGGCACTTCCCATTTGAATTATGAAATGTAAAGGACGATCCGTCAGATTCACCAGGTATTGCTTTTAGAACCGTTCCAAGAGCACAGACACTATCACCAGAAGCCCCAACTTCTCTAAGAGTTTTGTCAGGTGAAGCCTCGTGCATTTCAATGTGCTTAGCACTGACCCCATTGCAAAGTTCATCCATCAGCAGTTGTGCTGGCTTCAAAAATTTTGAACTTTTGAGAATAGTTGCATAACCAGTAAAGGGACCGAGTGGGCCAGGATATCGATGGGCAAAACTCGAATTTCCCATCATTTGTTGCGGAAAACTCTCTGAAATTTTACTATCAAACGAAAATTTTGGATTGGAAGACAAATATGAAGAATTTAAGGCCTCTGAATTTGGGTTGTTACTGAGACTAACATTTCTGGAGTGCAAATCTGCAGAAATGTCTCTTTCAACAGTCTGCTCTACGTGTACTTTAGGTGATGGTACTGATGAAAGTGACAAAGAGAGGGCCTGAGAATTGGAATTATCATTAGCAGTTATAGTGTGGTCTCTATCTATATTCTTATTTTCTCCATATTCCAATCCACCATACCACTCCACTCCACTTTTAAGGCGCAATTGATCAGCGTAGCCGGGAAGTAGTAGTAGTTCACCCCCACCAACTGCCCACAGACCTTGGCTAGTTTCTTCGTCATTATTTTGCCTAAAGGAAGCCAATTTTAGGCCAGTGATTTGACTATTGGCTGGAGCAACATCATCTAGTGAATTTTGGTAAAATGAAGAATTACAATGCAGATTCCCATAAGGTTTTTGGCCATTTTGGGTCGAAACATCAGCCAATGGATTGATCAACGAAGAATTTGATTCTAGATAACCATTATGGATCATTTTCAACGGACCAGAGAGAGTTCCAACTAACACTGGGCACGGATCGGCCATCCAATCACTGCCTGATTGTGAACCAACGTTTTTCCAAGTACTAAAACATTGTGGATCACAACTTACTGTGGCTGAAGGATTGAAGGTAGAAGACATTGGGCGTGAAAAACTACCAAGAGAAGCCTCAACAACCCGTCTATTAGATTCATGTACCATTACTTCATCTTTATGCCCCAATAAAGTTTGTGAATTCCCCGAAAAACTAAGCATTTCTGAACATAATTCAGATGACTCGTAACATGAATTCCCATTCCTAGAACTTCGAAGCTGAACTGGTTCGTAACTTATACCATCATGGACAGAAAATTGTGCTAAATTTTGCTGAGTTCTCAACTTATCACGTTCTTGGTTCATAGTTTTCCCAATGAACTGGTGAGATAAAGGAGAACTTCAACAAATGCCCCCACTCTTTCAAATTCAAAAGAAAATAGACTGCACTACTAGCATTTTCATTGACGAATCCTGCATGCAAGCATATCCAACCAAAAATATTGAACAATTATAATAGAATCAGCATAAACTTCAACGGGAAAGAGATAATTCGCCATCAATAAGAATAGAACAAGAATTTCATGGAGAAAACAACCCAGAGAGAGAGAGAGAGGCGACAGTAATCCGTTTCAGGAGAATAATAGCTTTAAGGAAAATCATATGGACCTAAAAACAAAAAACAAAATATCTTACATGAACAGATGATGAACTGTAGTTACTGTACACAATCTGTGTCGTAAACTATAGAAAGAGAAAGAAAAGCCTGTGCGTGATGTCTTAAAGCTATTCTCTGCTAAACAGCATACAGACTTGCATTTCACTGTTTATATCATATGCACATCTTGGAGACATAAATGGCTTCATCTTTTTTCTACAGAAAAGAATAAAGCAAGTAAAAAGTTTTAGCTCAGGCTGCTCAGCGCCTCAGCCCCGAAACTTGATGAAAATAACACGAAATCAGGACTGCACATACTGTAGCCTAGCAGCATGATTTGATGTAAATAATAAATGGATAACTTCACATCAAACTGAAACCCTAAATTTAAGCTAGTATTTTCACTTGCAGTGACCAAAAAATCTGATAGAGATGCGAAACCCATATGCAGATCCACTTCATGAACTTAAAGCATAACCAAAGTTCACGAAATACCATAGTTAGTGTAAGCAAGTTCTTTCTTTGAAAATATATATATCTTGAATTTGCATGTATAACGCGTTACAAACTGATTTTTTGAAAGGAGAAAATCTGGAAATTACTTGAAACCAGTTGTTCAGATAGAGTATAACTGTGTAATCAAGAAGATCAAGAAAAAATAAAAAGAGACGTGTTTCCAAAGTAACAACTTCAGATTTTCCCTTACCTGTCTGTATAACAAGATCTAGGTTTTTCAAGAAAAAGGTCTCCGCTAGTTGAAAGAGCAGATTTCCCGGTGAATTTCCGGTGGTTTCCTGTAAAGCTTCGAATTTTAGTTTGTGTGGGGGTAGGAGAGGCTAGCTGGATGACCAGAAGCAGGACAATGATTGCTGAGCTGATAATTGCCGTTGTAGCTTTTGTGAAGAGATGGAATTAACGTCGCTTCGCCGTTACATTTGACGGCGAATCTACATACACCTTTTATCTATAAAAATCTATAATATCTATTAGTCTACCACAAGGTAGCATTTTCATTTGTCGTGAATCTTCAAGAAATCACTTTGAAAAATTGGGTTCCCCAACTTGAAATTTGAAAAGATTGAAAATGCTATCAGTCTCTCTCCAAATTCCAGGCTGGCCTACTTTCTTATAATGTCGATATAAAGGCAAGACAAAGGGGTCTTATGATACGGCCCTTAATTAATTGCAGCTAACTACGAAAGTACATATTTAATTATGTTAAGAGTTTTACATTTGGTATTCTGTCGTATCAGACTATTCCATGAAAGTTAATTACTAGGAGCGTGTTCAATCGTGTTTAAATTTCAATTAAAATTGAAAATACAGTCGTTATTGCGTCTCACTCGTCTAATAAAAATCAACAATAACAGTTAATTTTTCAATTTTAATCCGATTTTAATCTCTACCGAACACACCCTAGATGTGCTTGAAGAACAATGCTACACAGCCTACACTTTCAAGGATATTTTATAGAATTTCTTCTTTTATTTTTCTTTTTGTTTACAGAAGACATGTAACATGATTTCATTGAACAAGTGGAAAAAAAATAAGAGATGTTATGAGTACAGAAAAATTCACACGAAGACTGTCTTCCTGTGATTGGCAGCTACCAAATAAAGTTTTTGGGCAGCTCCCAATCATAGAAAGACAATATTTTCCCGTTGATTTTTTTTTTTTTTTTTTTATCCCCTGTACTTGCATACTTTTTGAAAAAATAAATAGACCCATACATGTATAAAGCCCGTAAACAATACCTCGGAATTGATGCTAATAAAAAGAGGAATTTTTGTAGGAGAGATGCTGGGATAGAATAGGTGATTTTTGTAGATTTTTTTAATTTTGGTCATGTCTGGTGGAGATTAAAATTTTAATTTTAATTTAAATTCAAGTCAATAATTAATTTTAACCATATATTTTGTGAGAATCACAACTTTTCAATCACA